>VIGQ01002264.1:27500-50000 GCA_009663005.1 Actinidia chinensis | reverse complement strand
TCCAAAAGATGGCAGCAAAAGATGCTGTTCTATCTGACGACTTTGAGTCTGGCTCATCCAAAGAGGAACGCTCCTGTCATCGTGAGCGAGGGTGAAACCAATCGCGATTGTGATTTACCGCGAGAGATCTGGGGACAATGCTGATTTCCTTTGCAGGACTTATGTCCTGAATGGCTTGGACAATACACTCTACATGTTTATTGTGCCAAGAAACACTGCCCAAGAGCTATGGGAGTCTTTGGAGAAGAAGTACAAAAACTGAAAATGCTGGGTCAGAGAAATTTGTCCGTGGGCGATTTCTCTGGAATCCATTATGGTATAGACGTCCAAAACGTTGATTAGCCAAGTCCAAGAATTCCCGATGATTCTGCATGAAAGTCATGCAGAAGGGATGCAACTCAGCTAGACTTTCAAGTAGCTGCAATGATTGAAAAACTTCACCTTCATGGAAGGATTTCAAGAAACTATCTCAAGCACAAACGAAGGAGATGAACCTGGAAGCTTGATTGTGCAGGCTCAGAATTGAGAGACAATAGGTTGTTCGAGAAAAGGGAAACCCAAGGCGGCATACAAATCAAGGCAAAATTGTGGAGCAGGGTCAGAGCTCCAAGGGTCAAAGCTCCAAGACCAAAATGCAGACATTCCAGAATCTTGGGGTGAAGAATAAGGCAACTTCAAATTCACTGGGAGTGCTTATCTGTGACAAGATTGGACATCAATCCAAGACTGTCGCAGTCGAAAGAATCAAGGAGTGGCTCCAAAAAGCCAAAGCATGCTCAGCAACATGACTTTGGAGAATATCTCCAATGGAGTAAATGTATGAATGTTTGTGGCGGTCTGACTGAGGTGAATATGATCGTTTTCGAACACCAAGGAGTGGTGGGTGGACACAGGGGCCTACCCGTCATGTGTGCTCAATTAACGCGATGTTCACCACTTATCATGTTTTCCACCAATGTGAACAATTTCTGGAAACTCTGCAATTTCCAAGGTTGAAGGGCAAAGGGCAGGTCGTAGCTGAAAATGACCTCTAGAAAGGAACTAACGCGATAAATGTACTCCAATGTGCCGGAGATCCGCAGATCTTGTTTCAGGATCTCTGCCTTAGCAAAGCAGGTTAAGGTTCAATGGGAACAACCAGTTGTGTGTGACTGTAGAGAATCACTATGCAAATTATTTTTCCTACCCATTTCTATGATACTCGAAATGATACCTGTATCAGGTTTTGAAGCTAAGCTATGTTCTTTTTAATATTTATCATATCACACTGGAATAATTCCAAGTAGGATAGGCAGGATATCATTAATGAGAAATCACCTATCATGAGTGTGAATGGGGGCCGCTTCTCATGAGAATGATAAAATGGCTCATTATCTAAAACACTCTGAAATTACCAGGCGATGCCAGGCCAAAAAAAATGGGCACACCATGAGAACCAGTTTGTGGTGGGAAAACTTTGTTTGGATAATTATTGTTTTGGTTACACCAATAGCTGAATAGTTCAAGGGCATAAGTCCACTAATTCGCTGTAAGCTACTAGTTTTTCACAATGGTTAGGTTAAGACCAAAAGTTACTACTCTATACAAGGAATTCTTAAGTTCCTCTCACTTAGGAAAAAACTCATGTTTTGTGCATTAAAACAGAACAATTTTCATTCATGGGGGGATTGTTGAAAAAGTTAAGATTGAGCTGAGTTTGAACTAATTCATGGGTGGTCCCCCGGTTATCGAAATTTATTGAGCCTCCCATCATGTGGGAGTGGATTCTCCTTCGCGAGTAGATAACCGTTAGTATATTTATTGCTCCAAAACAGATAAAAATGAGGAAAATGTTCATCAAAGTGGTACCATTGATATGGAAAAATAAGAATATTTTAAGGGTTAATATACTCCAAGCTAACATTAACACAATGAGTACTTGGAGCACCAAGAGGGGAGTTATGGACAAAGCTGAGTTAACATTGTACGTAGCGTTTATGTGAACGCGCCCCGGCGCCACAGCCGTGCGTGCGGTCCGCATGGGCGTGGGCGATGGGATCTTTGTGGCGCTATTAGAGGCGCACTTGGCACTAGCACGTGGCGCGTGGGTCTGAGTGCGATGAGGGTGTGTACGAGTAATTGCGTTAATTATTTTTAATCGTAGTTTTTATATTACAGAATTCAATAACTCCTTGTAATTTCTAATTACAAATTAAACCCCATGAATGTCTAATTACCTCAGATTAACCTCCCATTTTATTTCTATTTACTTGAACGTCAAAGAACCTTTCATATTTGAAACAGAGCACTATTATCAACAAAAGAGGAGATTTTTTGGCCTGGTTAGTGGTCGGCTGGACATGGCTTCAATGTGGAATAAATTCTTGTCGGCTGTCTCAGCCCATTGCAAAATCCTTATAATACACAAGCTATCCCCTTTGCAAAGTTCAAACGCACACACAAAAAATCTGAGGTTTCAAGCCGAGTAAGGAAAGAGCGTTTCAGTTTCGCATTCTGCATTAGAGTCATTTGTGGAGCGTGACACTATTTCTGTTTCACACGAGCAACAGAAATTGTGCTAACTTGCTGTGAGTTGAGATCGTTGCATCAGGGAGGCGACAAGATTCGTCCCTAACAGCCGTAGCCCCAGTGACAGAGCGTTAATTCTGTTCGCCTAAGGAGACAATGGTTGATACGCTCGGCCTCGATCAACTTTTGTATTTTTGAGCCCACTTTTTCCGAGCAGTATGGGTGACGTTAGATTAATCCCAGTTAATTGATAAGCAGTCAAATCGATAACTCAACCCATTGTTCTTGGTTGTTCATTGGTGGTGATTACGGTACGTACAGGACATGCGTTGTTAGCTTGGAAAATACGAAAAAAATTAGTTAAATGTGTCACTAACGAAAAAGGAAAAAAATTATCTGGTATCTAATGATAAACACACAAATTTTTTTTGTTTGGTGATAATATATGCGTATTTTAATTTTTTCAAAACAATTAAACTATTGAGGCGATTAGGCGCTATATTCAACCCCACTTTAAAAAAAAAATAATTTTATAGTTATAGTAAAATACCCAATATTTTAAATTATATAGATTCGTTGACCCCCAAAATAAACTTAATTGATATTATTCTTCTAGGAGATTAGGAATTTTGTACTTTGCATATTTGATACCTCACCTTAAACATTAAAAATCTTATGAGATAGAATCCTAGAATAGACAAGTGATCACAGTTTTCGATTGGTTCGATTTAGGGTCAAATTGTTAAACCGAACCGAAGTTAATGGCCTTTATTATTTTTTGAACTAATCGTTATCATGAAAAATTATCGAACCCCCCAACCGTCCACTCAATGACATTTACTTGTTATACAGATAAGACCATGTTGAAATATAACTTTAAAATAAACAAAACATAAACAAAAACCAAAAACATATACGTTAACTAATAAACTAAAAATTATAAGAAAACTAAAAAACTCACAGTCGGTTTGTTTTTAATTCGCATGTCGGACAAAAACAAAATCACAAATCGGCCCTACGTTCTGAACTATCAGGCGATTTTGTGGTAGATTTTTTGTTTGTTTTCCACGCTCTAAATGCAATTTTGGGACCCCTACGAAAAAATTAGCCAAGGATGAATATCTTTTCCAATGTCAACCCTTAAATTAATTATTTCTGCCGAACCTTTGGCACCTAGCTCATTGGTGGGCCATGGAACACACGTGGCCCGGAAGAATGTGCTGAGAAAGTTAGTTTGCATTCTCTCTCATGCTCATTTCTCGTAGCCTCTTAAACGTCAACATGTAAGCACATTTCTTAATCAATGGCTTGCAATTGGTGAGCCATACAAGTATAATCAACTGCAAGGCAAGTTGGTTTGCTATTCCTAGCCTCCTATAGCACCTCAACATTTACGCAATATATATACACTATTGATGGAAAATGTTATTCACCTCTAAAATTTTATTATTATTGTGGTCAAATATGGGCGAGCAACAACGTCAAATTATTTCCGCCAAATACTCAGGCGACATGCGACGAGAAACAAAAAGTACTTTTTAGGCGGGGCAGGCCCGCTCAAAATCCATCCGGCGTGCGAATCAGACCAAGGCGGACAAGGAGATCAACTCCATCATGACCTGGCGCAAAACATAAAATGTCCCTATAATGATGGGAGAGACGGCATTTTTGATGGTGGAAGTAATGGGTGTGTGATCTCTTTTATCCCCGCGGATCACGGCGAGATTTCGAATGGCCCCAAATAGGTTAAGCGTAGTCCCGGAGATTTAGGAGAATTAATGGAGGAAATTGCCCCGTCTAGAGAGTATCCCGTATAATCACTACTGGCCATGGAGGAGAGAATATAATAATGGGCAGTTTTCACGGTATAGATAGGATCCTGGTCTAGGATTATATTAGCTTACCATAGTATTCTACCCGAAAAAGGGAGGAGGATCAGGAGTCAAGATTTCGCCATATAAATCAACTGTGCGTATCTAATGACGACTTCTGGCGAGCTAGTGGAGATAATCGGCGGAGGGTCCTCATGGCGGACTGTTTTATTGGCTTATTCCTACCTCGGTTCTCAAGCGGGTTCAGAGACTATTGTCGCCGTTATAATAATCGGAGGGGTTTCACAGATGGGATTGCGGCGACGTTCTAGGTAACTTTCAGGTCGGGTGTACTCGAATATTAATGTGGTGAATATTTCACCCCATATTAGTAGTCCCTACTAGAGATTTTGCCGAGATGGAAAAACTTGAGATTTTTTCGAGTATAGATTATAGGCATTGAGCCCTTTTCCATGAAGGAAAAGCATAAATCGAGTGACCCCTTCCCTTTGGCGAGCAGCCTGCTTTCATCAATTCATGGCGACCTGAATATCAGGCTTAGCGATACCAATTTGATTTTCTTCCCTCCCAAAAATTGGCAATTGGCTCGTGACCATCCAGATTGCCTTATCTCCCGTTGTAATGAATGTGCATTCTTAACATTGGCGGTCATCCGTATGCGTTCAAGATACCTTATAATGTTATTTAATGAATGGGGCATTCCTTTGATAACCCGCCGAACAAATTCCACGATGGTGATTCAAGATGCCTTTCTCTCACGCGTTATGAATGGGCATTTCTTGCTAATGGCGACTCACAATGGCAGATTAAACACGATACTCAGTTTGCAATGACTATTGGGCGCTTTTGATATTGGCGAAATTCATGATTGCGATCAAGATGCCTATCATGTTATGAATGGGTATTCTTGGCTAATGGCGAACCACGTTGGCCTGCCCGATACAAGCACGCGTCTCACATGTTATGAATGAGGAATTCTTGATAATCGGGACATCCACACACTGGCGATCAAGACGCCTATGTTTGCAAACGACCATGCCCTTGATTACGTGGCGAAATAAAACCGGCACTTGGTGATTGTTTATTAACGACGAAATAATGATGATAGAAATAAACTGAATTTTTTATTACTTATCTCAAAGAGAGTGTGCGACAAAAAAATAAATCCTATATGGAGGATTTGGCGGAAATAAAAACTTTGGCGATTCTCACTATGCATTAGGGACTTCATCTCAATGCATAGAGACTTAGCACCTTTGGCGAGGAGCAACATCCCAGGAAATCGGGAGTTTAATGAGTCGATTCATCGGATGGTTATGAGGGAGACCGCCTGCTTTCCCTCCTGGTCATCCCTTCCCGGCTCCTTCGTTTAGGCCGTCATTAAGTTTCCAGCCTGCTAAGATTTGTCAGCCTCGGCTCTGGATGTGATGACATTTGTCGTAGGAAACTTTTTTACAAAATGGAATCAAAAAAGCCCCGAGGACCCTAGGCGAGAAGTCCCTCCATCATGGCCATTTAATTACCAATCTTATCACTGGGTCCCCTAGTTCCACTCCACGACAACTGGTGTTGAATCGCTCCGATGGAGTATTTCAAGTCTTAGTCTCTTTTGATGAACCAAGGAATAGATGAGAGGCAGTTTTTCTACATAACCGAACAGCTATGAAGTGGCGACAAACAATTTACTCAGATCGCCACCAACACTCAGTCCCGATGGTTCCCTGGGGAACTTTCTAAACCACGTCCTCGCCGACCCCTTATTAGTAGTAGTAGAAAAAGGTTACCATACATCATTCGACAATACACATGCGAGCCGGAATCAGGCTCTTGTACGAATACAGGTGCGTCCTAGGATCAGGGCTTTGCCTTTGTAAGCTCCGAGTTGGGTCGGCAATTTGAACTTGGAGGAGACTCGAGTTCATCATCTCATTCTTACCTGTGAAACAGGGTGGTCCGGGCTCGATTTGATCTGATCAAAGCATTTATGGTGACAGTTGTGCTCGCGCACGGTGTGATGGCCCCGTTACGTAATCTTGGCGTCCAGATCTCTAATCTTTGGGCTGGTGGATTATTCTCAGTGCCGGGCCACTTGATCATTTTCTGGACGAGGAGAATTATTCTCATTCTCCTGAACCACTTTCTTTGCCTAATCTATTTTTCCTGGTTTGTTTCGCGGGATGATCGGGACTCGGGTTACGAAGAAGATTCTTTCTCTAGGGAATCAGATGATTTGACGTCGACGATCCCAACCAATACTATGTGGCTTTGGCTTCGTTTATGTCAGAGCCCGGTTTCGAGAACGGTGAGAAGGTGCGAGGGCACGGATTGGGGTGGGTTATTGTGTGCAGTGATGTGTTGTATGAAGCTAACATTATTTTCATCACTGATTCTACTCCTGCTATGTCATACTGGGTATCATCACGGTGGAGGCCCTCAGATTCGGATGAGCTTGGCAACGTTGGCCATAAGGGCCGAGACCTTCTATTATCTAGAAAACTGGGCTATTGAAAAATCTTGCCCGTTGGGTAATACGACGACCCCCTCGTGCGCAGGCTGCCAAGAAGGTTGAGCAATTGTCGTTCCCACAGGACGGTGCCAAATTGTTTATGTGTAAAAATCTAGGGGAACAAACCAAACAGTCAAAGTTACTCCTCGGCAACATAATCGCGCCCTGGCGACCGGCAACGAAGAACAAAAGTAACTCGGAGGGGGATCGGACAGCTCAAACCTCCTGGCACGATGCGGAATCAGACCAACGGCCGGCCAAGGAACTCACAAACAACGATGGCGCATAGAACCTATTAAATCGTCTTCCTTAATTATGGGGAGCGGGCTTTTTATAGCGGAAGTTAAAGACCCCCCTTTTCATTAGTTAGTAATCGGCGTGTGAGCGGATCACAGCGAGATCTTCGGAGGGCCAAAAAGGAACGTTCCCAGAGATGTATGAGAATTACTTGGGGAAGATTTCCGTCTGAAGAGTTATACCGTTATAATCATAGGTGCCATGGGGAGATAATCTCATAATGGGCCAGTTTCATGATAGATAGGATACTAATGGAGCTTAATTAGGTCCAATATTTACCTCGCACCAAAGGTGAAGGAGGAGGCAAATACTCGCCATAAATCAACTTAATGAAATATCCAGATGACGATCTGGGGCGACGCTTAGTGGAGAAACTTGATTGGACGGCAAATTGTAGTCACAAGAACTGTGAAACTGACCTAAAATTAGCCCTTTAGATAGTTTAATTATGTTTTTTATCATATATTGAACTTTCTAGAGCCGTTTTTGAGTTCATTTGTAAGGTTTTATAGGATAAAGGCGAAGAATGAAGCATAAAAGTTAGAACGGGAGTAAGTATGAAAAAGAAGGTTCAATTACAATTTAACGTTCGAAAGCCCAAAGTTTTCAATAAGCGGAAATCCAGCGTTCGAAAGTTTGAAGAAAATCTGGGAATTTTGCGAAAGAACGTTCGAATGCTGACACCGAAGAATCTTGGCGTCTTCGAACGCCAGCAGCAAGTGATCATGAATACCGTTCCTTCCCTCCCTTTCCTTTTCTTTTCCTTCCCTTCTCCTCCCCTCCTCCTTTCCCTCCTCCTCCTCTTCCTTCGACACACTCCTGCTACAGTTCGGAAAAGTGTTTCCCTTTCCTTTTTACCCCCCCGCTCTACCCCCTCTCTTCGCCTTATTTTTTTTCTTGCGCCGGTTGCGAGAGTTGAATGAGTCTTTCTGCAGTCCTGGTTGAGAGTTGAATTAGAGAGTTCGACGCTCCGCTTAAGTTCAACAACCATGCGCGTTGACTGAAAATATGTTTGGTGCTTGCCTACCAGCGTCCTCGACGTTCCAAGGAAGAAGGATTAGGCGTTTCCTATTCCCGAACGCCACGAAGACAAACCGAGAGATCTGTACTAGCGTCTCATCAAAATCCTCAATAGAAGAAGAAATTGTGGAGTTTCAGAACGCACAAGCAAATCCTCCTGGGAAGGATTCTAATCTGTTTAGGACTCGAATTTGATCTAGATACCTACTATATATTCTTTGCTCTTTTGACACAGGGGGGGACGTGGATTTAGGGGTTTTTTTAGCTCTCCTAGTTAGTTTTCAACGTTCTTCCTTATTTCTTGTAAGTTTACATTTAAAGTCTGTTCCTCTTGTTTGTTTTATTATAATAAACGAGTTTTAGTCGTTCATCATTGTTTTTCAGTTCTTGGTATCGTTTTAATTATTCTTGGTTTTTCCATATCTTTATACTAGTATTTAAAATGATGAATCAATATTTAATATTCGCCACCCCTAGTCATGAGTGGATCGTTTTCTTACTCTGGAATCGATTGTGAAAGTAAAGCGGGAATCAAGGATGTGAACAATGGAGTAATTTATTTCATGGTGAGATCTTTTAGCATTTTTTATTCTTACGTCTTTACGAATCCCCTCTAAATAATTTCGAAAACTGGGCGTCCTATTATGTTCGATATTAAAACAATCTTTATTCGGATCGCGACTGATGCATACCTTGATATTAACAACAGATTTAATTCTTTCGAAAAACTGGGAGTACTATTATGTCTGACGATACACATCTTGTGATTTGCTGCGAATCGCTGCATGCCCACTCCTTTGATCATTAACAAAACACAGATGTATTTAGGTGTAAAGTAAGTAAGAATGTTGGTTTTAAAGTCTAATTATTCCGAATCTAAGACTCTAGCATAGTCGAAGGATTTGAGTTTTATAATATGCTCTCATTGGATCTGAGAAACTCGTTTTTGAATGAGATCAGGATTCTGAGTTCCTTTCATACCAGTTTTAAAGCTCGTTTTCTTGATTGTTAGTTTATTTAAAATTAGTTCACAACTCATTAAAAAATCCAAAATTAATCCCTTTTTAGTTTTTAATTTTGAAGCTATAGTAGACTTCAGTTAGGATTGCATTGTCAGTGTTGGTCATCTTGTGTCCACCTTGGCACTTTTCCTTGTGGGATCGATACTACGCTACTTCGAGTTTTCACTACTTCGCGACCCGTACACGTTGCGGTAAGGAATGCCAAATTCGGGAGCGAATCAAGTTTTGGCACCCCCGACGTTGTCGGAGCGAGAACATACTTTCGCACAAGGGGACGCAAAGATAGGCGTGCCCCTAGCAACACAAACTCAGTCTTTCGTAATTCAGTGGACATTGCTTTGTACCCACACACTACAAGGAAATCTACGGCCCAAGGCCATCTGGGTCATCTTGTTCCACCGTTTTGTGTTAGTTTAGGACTATTTGTTTATTTTTTTTAGGGGTCTAGGATATTAATTTAGATAGGAGGCGATCTAGAGGGAAATAGATTTGTGCCTCTTTGTTTTTTTTTATCGGTGCGGGTACTTTTTTTTTTTAGCTTCCTTTTTTTTTTTTGTTGTTTTTGAATGTGGACCCGATTTCTGTGGGCTTCGGGCTGTCGGAGTATGATTAAGTGTGTGTGAATCGTGTGAATACACTGTGGCGATTGTGTGGATAGGTTGGTATAATAATACGTGCTTACGGTGCATTTGCATTTTCTCCCCTATCGTCCTCACTACTTAGGGATCATACAAACCCGTTTAGTCCGAGTCGACCATTACGGAATTTAACCACTAGGATATCTTGACCTCACTCACACACAAGGTCTACGTCCGATAGACATACCACAAGTTTTCCTGAGAGTAACATTGAACCAATCCACATGATCATCACGCACAAGATACCTAGGGGGAAAGGTTTAGGTGGGGCCCACAAAATGGGAAACAGATTGGAGAGGGAAGTAGAAGAATTTCGTTTGATAAGTGAGTAATGCGGGGGAAGTCGAAGCCCACCCCCCTTTTTAACTCGTTACCATGAGGATTAATAATCCCGCAAGGCAAAACACCCATCTCTCATAGTTCACTCCACGAACATCATAACACGTAAATCTCAAGATAGGGAATGCTACAAGCTTGACATGTAACGGTTGTGAGTCTGCGAGGACCTTACACCATTTAAAATTGCTTTTGAGGATGCCCAATGTTCGATCTTTCAGACAATTCCATGTCATCGGGAGGTTTTGACTTCTAAAACTTTCCATTCACTATAAAGAACAAAAGCAAATCTTGGTTTAAACTTTTTGAGACCTAGCACCATTCTACTTATATGGAATGCAAATGGAGGGGTGAGTTAGTTATTAAAACCAAATTTTCCTAACACTCGTCACTGACGGCGCCTAGGTCGTGCCATCTCTCTCAGTTTGTGCCAAATAGTGGCGAGAGTTCTGCCAGCTTGGGAGAGTGATTCAAGGAGTACTAAAACGCATGCCCTATCCATAATTTTTCCTCAATGGTACACAAATCAATATCTTATTCATCATGTCTGAAAAAATTGAAGATGTTGTCGCATGTCATGTGCACGGGCAAGTTTTTCCAGACAAGGAACCTGAGCAAGCATTTGAGTCATTTTGAGTACCTAGCTAATTTGTCAAGTGATGGGCGATGACAGAACCTGTCATGTGAATAACAATCTTCCTTTCCCACACAGCAGTAGGTGTAAATATAAACTACACGGTCTCCCCCTTCTCCTTTCGAGACATGGGGCTTTTAGGCACATGTAAGGCGCTACACGTTTTTCAAATGAGTTTTCAAGTATGTGGTAGTGTGTGATACAAGGACCCTGCATGATTGTGTGTCAATTGTTTCCCTTCTTCCCGGCCGGCGGGCTTAAAAGAGGCACGTCGGACAAGTTAAGGTGGTAGGCCAATTTTCAAGGAATGGATTTTGTTGTCAATCCTTTCTATGTCCAACTACGTATTAATCCTGAGTTGGAGAACTCACCTTAATTTGGTGTCGTATGCGTGACAGAGGGGCAGCAGTGCACATGCAAAATTTTTTCAACCAATGCCCCTTCAACAATTTCAATACACAACAACAACCAATACCAGGCCAAACCACATTCTATAACCTACACAGACTGTAGCACACAAATCACAAATATGCTTATTCTGCGCCACAACCGCCCACCACCTATCCCAAAACATGCACAATCAACCTCCACATCGGAGGAACTGAGGATATGAGATCCGCTCGCCGAAAGTCACAAATCTGAGCAATCATTCATGAATTTATGAGAAAAAACATATGGGAAAGTGAAAATTTATACTTGAGAGTCTCGAATTTCCAACCAAATGCAAGGGCGAGTTCACGCCCAACCTCAGCAAAAAAATCCTAAAAGCTGCAAATTGCATGGATTTTCCCCGGGCAATACCCCAACATGAGCAATTACAGGCCCATCGACTCTAGAAGTGGTCAGAAGAATAGAAAAATGATAAAACAAGTCCTGCACCAAGAGTGGTTATTCAAGGTAGGGAGACCGTCTAAGGATTTAGGTTGTTGAGAGTGAGAGACGAAAGTTAGAGGAGGAAAGGAAAGAAAGTAAAGGGAAAGTAACCATGACGCATGATCTCTGAGTACTGGTCACAAAAGTTTGCTAATGAAATTACTGCTGAGGACTTTTGAGATGCCCACCGTTCCCACAAAGATTGCAAAAAGGAGTAACCATAACAGCAACTTAAACGAAATGATGAGGTGTTCAAACAAGTTCGAATATAAATTCAGATGTTACGATTGCTATAAACAGATTCCCTCTTATGCCAAAATTTTTAAGGAATTGTGTTGTACTTGTCAAAGGCGAATTTTGCATGTAAAAACGAGTATAGGCAACAATGATGAATCCGGAGTCAAGAGTGCGATTTTCTTCACAATGCCAAGTATTGTGCGAAGTTACGGACCCCAGTTGTCCTACTATTTCGTTGCATCATAGGGGGTCTGTACGATTTGATCGAGCATTCCGATTGGTTTTTCCTCAGCGTGCATTTGTTTCGCACGCTTTGTATAAATCGACCTAGGTTTGGAGACAAAAACCACAACGAGAGTACACTTCGCACGTTGGCCGGACGTTTTGTTTTATTGTCGACGGGTATCAGAGGAGTTACTTCTTATCAAGTCGATACTGTGTGTACTACCCGGTAGATTTCATACGTCTTGGATATTTGCAACTGTTGATTGGGGTCGTCTAAAGTCATATTCCTGCTTTTATCTAGGAGACCATTCTAGCCACGCGCGATGATGTATTCATTGCAGGCATGGATTACTTAAAGCCCTTTGCTCTCATTTGCTATATGACGTTGCCGAGAATAACATTTTCACTGTGGGTAACCAATGAAGGAACGTAGACCAAATGAGGACATAAATGTCATAAGACTCCCATCCATTAAGGCATGTGGATCGTGAGTTCATGAAAGATTCGATTGAGAGGAGCCTATAGTTTGGAGTGAGCTCCTATGACCAATTGGAATCTGAAAGGGTAAAAAATTTAAGTTTTCGGGATGCATCCATCTTGGTAAAAGAGGAGTGAGTCTGTCTTGCCCATGTGGGGTTCATTGGACAGCAAAAACTTTTGAGCCGCTGCACAAGTGTACCGTTAAATCAAACCTGTTCATCTGCGGAAAAACACCAATTCCTCGGGAAAGAAAAACTCTCGCCACTACAATTGAGTTGTGGTTCTCTAAGAGCGGTGAGGTCTCACCCTTGTCTGTCATATCGCGCTAGCATAATTGAGGTCAAGAGGAATCTGTGTTGCAAATAATTAAGAGGCATAAGAAAGGTCATAGGTTGGACAATAGCCGGATCTTCAAGATTAGTCCCACTCACATGTGCACTCATCGTCGTATGTACTTGGAAGATGAGTTAAAACACTGTGCGTCAAACGGCAAAAGCGCGGTTTTTTAAATCCCAATATGAAAGACGGCTGTTAAGAGGAGAGTGATTGAAATCTTGCTGCAGGTACATATACCCATGTCTGATCAAGTGGGTGAGTCCAAACTCCCCAAGTTGTCCTAAGAAGTCGGGCGGTAACAGTGGTAAAGAATGAGCACTAAGGAGCTAGTTGCAATCTAGAGTCCAAACGGATGGGGAAATGTGCCGAGATACCGAAATTGCAATGTGCTACTAGGAAAGACCATTTCCACTTCCTTTGTGATCACGTTTGAGCGTGTGGTCTGGACCGAGCATATGATTGTTTATAGCATGGGTACTCTGGGTACAATCAGTATTGAGGTGGCTTTAGAGGATCAAGTATAATAAGGACCACATTCACATGTCTTGGGCACCTTAGCTTAAGGCGATGCCCTTCGGTCTTATGCAATTGCACCGGCCACTTTTTATAAGGTGCATCATTTAATTTCCTAGCCGACATTGGCTCCCTGAAACAAGATTCTTGAGGCTATTCATGGACGATTTCTTGGTGTATGCGGCATTACTTTTGAATGAGCTTAGCAGCATTTAGACGCGTTTGTCTGAAGAGAGTGGGAAGAACAGTTACTTGATTTTAAATTGGTGAGAAGTGTCACTCTCATGGTAACGCAAGGTTAGTTCCTTGTCCGGCCCCTATGTGTCTAGCAACAGGGATAGAGGTAGATTAAGCAAAAGAGAATGATTCACATCTACTATTCCTAAGTGTGTGAAGATATTAGATCATCTTTTAGGGATGCCGGCATTTTATCGTCATTTCATTGAGGTGGTTATGCTATCTCGAGACCCATTGTAGTCACTTGGCTTGTCATTAGATGTCCCCCTTTGAGTGGACAAATTCAATGTCAAGAAGCCTTTGATAAACTTACGGCGTCTCTCTCACACTACACCACATTATTCGATAACGGGATTGGTTCTTTCCCTTTTGAGATGATGTGTGATGCGATGTGGGCAGTGATTATGCCAGTGGCGAGCTGTTTGGTGGCAAGATTGAGATAGAAAAACCAGTCCAGATACTACCCTGCTATCTGCAAGACACTTTAATGATGCCCCAATTGAATTAGCACCCACCGAAAAAAGAATTGTTACTATGCGTCTTTGCACTCGATAAGTTTTCAGTCATTACTTGGTGAGCCACTTGTTTATCCCTATAGATTTATCGTTGACCTCACTTTTCCGCACCGAAGTACCTTTTTGACTAAAACACGATGCAAAGCCACGATTCATTAAGGTGGATTCTGTTACTGCAAGAGTTTAATATTGAGTATCAGAGAGAAGAAAGGGGTTCGAAAATATTGTAGTGCACCCATCGTCAAGGTCCTAAGACCCATGGGACGGCCAACGACACTCTTAGATTTAAGAGTATTTTCCTGATGAGCAACTGTTTAAATACAGCTAATAGAAATCCTTCACTACCCTGGTTTGCAAGGACATTTGCCCCCCCCCATTACTGGCCACCGGTTTAGAATTCCTTTACACTGGTCTAGTTATGGCATAGAAAAAAGTTTTTTAGGAATGTGAGGTATTTTTCCTTGGGAAGATTCTCGGTTTTGTTTAAGTACCTGGTCCTGACCCTTAATCATCAGTCCGTGCCTTCCAATGAGGAGGGTGTGACAAGATTTAGAGTTTGGTCCTTCACAAACTTGCCTGTGTTCTTTCCGGGGAAATTTTATCACGGAAAAACTGCGGCCAAAATTTTGCAAGTGTTTTTTATTGGCTCCACACCCCTGTTCCGTGATGTCTCTATGATTTTGCACGTCATCCGCTGATAGATGCCACGGTTAGAAGTCTGTCTAAAGGAACATGATGTCTTCTTACCCATATAAATTACTACCTTGCGGTTTCGAATGGTTTTGAGGTTTGATTCAGGGGCACTTTCCTTTTAATCATGTGGATATACCTTCTACATTCTATGGCCATAGAGTACGGATCCAAGTGGGTTACGAAGCTCTCTATCCAAGTCGTACATATGATCCATGCTGTTGTGGTCATCTAGTTTTTGAAGGAACTACATGGTCTTGGCTAGACTTCGGCACAGCCCTCCGAGTATATTAGCCTCAGGGGTATTCACATTTTTGTAATAGACCATAGGGACGCCCCTTGCGCAATTACCTGGGCAGTCAGTACACCTAATGTTTGGCAAACTGCTTCTTAACCTCTCCAACCCAAGGGCAAGTTCGTTGACCGTTGGCAATAGGGAAATCAAACAAGTCGCTTGAGAAAAATGTTAACCCAACCGAACGGATTGGTATTGCGTTGGTGGATGCATTTATGGGGGCGTACAGGACTGATACAACAACCATTTTAGGGTCCCTATCCCAATAGGATTATGTATGGAAAAGCCCAAAAGCGTGTCATCCCCGGTTGAAATTGAGCACCAAAAGAATCGTGGGACATCGCCAATTTAACAGGATGTCTCGAGGAGGCGGGCACATTACGTCGTTTGCAATACTGAGTTAGAGGAGTACGTAATGACAGCATATGAAAACTCCAGAATCTCAAAAGCCAAGATGAAAATATGTGCATGATCAATTAATGTGCGCACACATCATCAAAGGGGTCAAAGGTGCCTTTGTTATTAAACTACCGTTTGCAATTTATTTTCGGAAAAAAAAATTCAAAGTCGTTGGTCCGGACCTTTTGTGGTGCATGCATTTCATCTCATGGTGCCGATTTGAAATACGGAATCCGAGACAACGGACGTGTTGTTTTTTTTAAAGTCACTGGGCATCGTTGAAGCCTTATTCTTGAGCTTGGAGACAAGACCGAGGTTGGTGTGTGGATCTACACGATCCACCGCAGTCCGATTAATTGAAAGAATGTCTTGCGGTTTGGGACATAGACCCGTCGTGGGTCTAGTTTTTTTTCTTTCTGTTTTCGTTCGCATTCGGGAATACTCGTCTCTAGTTGGGGGGAGTACGTTAATAGTTTCTATTTTTAGGATTTCTTTTTCTTGTTATTTTAATCATAGTTTAATCCAAAAAAAAACTCGTTCTGCACATTAGCGTCCTAGAACGCCTCTTATAGCGTCTCGGACGTGATACACATTGCATTGCATTCGAACGCCTCTTACGAGCGTCTCGAACGGCGAGCCCAGGGGGCGGTTTTTAAACTGAAAAAAGTCGCCCCGTTTTTTTCAGGTTCCTTCTATAAGGGGTTATCCGATGAGAGAGAGGAAACCCTTGGTGGGGGGGGGCCATTTGAAAGGGGAAAGCATTGTGTCAAATTTCACCAGTTGAGGGGGATCAAATCAAGGTAAGTCATGACTTCTTACTTTAAAGGGTTTAGATTTAGGGATTCATAAGAGAAATCTTAGGGTTTTGAGAAGAAAAAAAACTGTTATAAGTTTCAATGTGCTATAATCAAACATATGTACACCATACAATGTATGATTTTTCTTTTCCTTTAGTGTGTGGATGGATTGTCTAATTGGGGTTAAACACAACCAATACAGAGGGAATCTCATGGTTAAAGTTTCATGAAACAACCTTCGGATTAGTGTATGCACTCCAAAGTGGTTGATGAATTGCCCCAATGAAAGAATGACTTAATTTGTGAGGGATTTTGTTTAAAACTCATTCATCCCCTTGCTATTATTGACATTTAGGAGTGTTAGGCCAGGAAATTGTGCATGAAAATTAGGAGTAAATAGGCACTTAAATGTCGATATGAAACTGTCCCAATGAAAGAATCAATTCGATTGTGAGGAATAGGATGTTGTATTCGTCATGTGTGTCCAGTCATTAAAGATTGAGATGTTTTTTGAGTTAGCTGGGAATGTTGGTAGAGACCTCTAGTTTCGGAGGGAACAACAAACATCGTGGTACATTTGCTAGAGTTAGTTTCAATTGAGATCTGGTTAAAATACCCACTTTGGGACATATCAGAGTGCATTGCATAATGCATAGTGCCTCCCCCCCCGGCCGTGACGGGTTGTTGTATTTGTTTCTGGGTTGGATGCCGGGGTAAGTTGAAAATTGCGGTTAAGATGAAACGGGCGTCCAACTAAAGGTCAAAGTCCAAAGGATAGGCATCCAGGGGTAGCATTATGATGCTTCGCATTTCACGGGAGGAAAAATGTCTGAATCCATAACGGGCGGGCGTACTTGAGCGGAACGCTTAATCTAGTTGCATTAAAAAAACGCTGGCATTAGCTTTGTCAAAACTTTACCACTAGGGGCTGGATAAATTGGCAAAGTTTAAGCGGAGCGCGTTCTAACATTGTTGCAAAAGAGTTCATGGGCAAACATCAAGCCCATGGAACGGAGACTGAGCAAGGGAAGGAGAAAGAAAATAGTAGTTTGGGTGCGAGGGAAGAAAATAAAGGTAACTCCTGATACTTTTGCTGACATTTTTTAGATTCCCCGCTTAGGAAAAACCTAGGTTGCATTTCCGAATGTTGGGATGCCGGACTTAGCAGTAATTCACGAGATTGTGTTGGCGGGGGGGGACGATGGGACGGGAGGTGCAGCTGTGTAACAAGGACACGCTTCAAGGATAAGTATTTGATCCTGTTTCTATTTTCGTGTCATTCCCTGGCGTCCTTGAAACGTAAGTTATCCCTATGAATATCGCTAGGGGCTAAGCGTTGTGGGGCAATCGCATTGGGAAAGACCATTGATTACCAGTTACCATGTATTTCTCGCTGTGGTCCACATATAAGGCCTCGGACAAGAGGGGGTTCAGTACCGTTTATTGGAATTTATGATAGAATTGTTTAAAAGAAGCCGAGAGTCCATATCCTTTAGATTTCATTAGGATTGAGCCTGAGGGGCCCATGATAGGAGATTCTTTGTCCGATCTGAGGGGCAAGGAAGAACAGGAATTGGAGGAGAAGCGAAAGCGATCAACTATAGGCATGGGGAGATTAAGGGAGCCATCTGAATCTGGGGAAAGAAATGAGTAAGCAAATGGCTAAATTTAGAGAAGAGAGAGAGGTGAATACCCGAATTGTCGTCATAGGCGGAGGGGAGTCTAGTCGTCACACAGTATGCTCCAGACATGAAGGGCATGTGAACGTAGGAGAAGATGATGACGACGACCGAGGAGGATTAGGATTTTTTGAATATTGTTTTTATTTCTGAATGTAGGATATTATGCTTATGTTGGAATTGGTGATACAGTTTTCAATGCTTTAATTGTTTGCTAGTTGAATGCTTTAATTGGATGGAATGCTGTTTTTAATTGTCTTGGTAACTTCTTGTGTAGGACAGAAGTATCTGTTACGATGAAAAAAAACAACAATAGGGTGGTCATTATCTGTCAAGCGAAAAGGTTTGTTTCTGGTTCGTTCAATTTCTGTGGAAGCTTCGCATTCCATGGTTATTAATCTGATTTTTTGTCTATTGTGGAGTCCTGTGTTGAGATTTCTTAGTTTTGGACCATAACTGAATCATCATGTTTTAGTTCAAAGATAGTTACGCATTAGTGATTTTGCAAATATGATGTAACCGTATGATCATGGTCATTCAATCTTGCATGTTGATACTTTACTGTTTGTGTTATATAAGAGAGAGAGATCCAAATACACTGCGCACGAGTTCGATGTTCTGTTTCAAAGTGAAATCGTTATAATTCCCACATGATTGCATCCTAAGTGGAGATTTTTACCTTGTGAGCTTTAGAGCATAAATCGTTTTGTGAGCGATTGTACCGCCGCTACTCAAGAGGAGAATTTTATTGAACGTTCATTGTTCGAATAGCTTCAATATTTTTTGAATTTGGTTTACATGTTAGTGTGATTGAGTTGCATTTTGAATCTTTTATACCTTTACACACGTCTGATATTTTGTTACATTAAGGCCAAGTCACCTATATTCTCTCTTCTGTCATCTTTTCGATAATTGTGCATAAAAAAGATCTCAAAAAGTGCAATTGTTGGAGGGTGGTAATCTTTGAGAAGTCGAAAAAAAAAAAAAAAAATGGAAAAAAAAAAAGAGGGAGTCAACGTGAAAAGTGTAAGACGTGTAATGCTTAATGAAGTTAGTTGCAAATTGCATATGTTGAGAATAGATTCCAATGATTCTCTCTATTTCTTGACTATTTTTTCACTCGTATGGCCTTAAATATCCGGCAATTGCATAATTCGAATTCGCGCACATGTAAAAGCCATAAGTCAAAATTCACAAACTGCTGGGGCAGTAATGGTAAACATTATTTCATGAAGAGATGCCAAAGTCGATACACGTACATGTTTGCGGTTTTGAAAATTGGGATTGCGGTATTTGTATTAGAATTTATTTTACACTTACTCGTACAACGAGCTAATTCCTTGCGAGGAACGTGTGGTTCTATCGTGAGAGTGTAATGGACTGACTTGTGAGCTTTGAATCGAGGCTATAGGTTGTTGGTATGGGATACGTAATGGTTGAAATTTGGGGGAGAAATAAGACTCTACCACTTACACTGAATCTCTCGTTTATATTGCACTGACGGTTTGGTAGATTTGCTTAGCATGATGGGTTGATTTGAATGCTGCATTGTTTTTTGTTTCAGAACTGTTGTTAAATATTTTGATACATTGCATGATGTGAGAGTTGTGGTAATCATCACTGAATGAAAGCCCTCACGAGACACCCCTCGCCACTAGGGGAAAACATAGGGGTTACAGGCTTGATGCATAAGCTAAATGCATTCGGGCGCTTCCGAAGGAGAGATTATCTTTTTGTTTTTATCTAATTTTGCTAGGGACTAACATAAGGTAGTTGGGGTGGTGATGGATTGCATAATTGTAGCAAGCACTGGTTAAACTGACCTAAATTAGCCCTAGATTAGTTTAATTATGTTTTTTATTCATTATAGTGCACTTAATGCGTTTTTTGAGTTCATTGTGGTATAGTGATAAAGGCGACGAATTGAAGCCATAAAAAGGAGAACGGAGTATGAAAAAAAGGAAGGTTAAAATACATTTAACGTTCGAACGGCCCAAGCAAAAGGGAAACCAGCGTTCGAAACGTGTTGTAAGAAATCTGAGGAATTTTGCGAAGACGTTCGAACGCCTGACCAAGAAGAATCTTGGCGTTCGATGCCAGAGGAAAAGTGATGAATACCGTCGAAACTCCTGCTTCAGTTCGAAAAGTGCGAGAGTTGAATTAGAGAGTTCGAACGCCCTGCTTACAGTTAGAAAAATGCGAGTGAGACTGAAAAGTTTGGTGTTTGCTAAGCGTTCGAACGCTCCAAGGAAGACGGATTTAGGGCGTCCGAACGCCAAGAAGAAAAAAGAAGAAGAGTATAAGCGTGCGAACTTATAGAAGAAGAAAGTTGGCGTTCGAACGCCAAGGAAAATCCTGGAAGTTCTAATATGTGTAGGGCTCGAATTGGACGTAACTAATATAATCTCTTATACTTTGACAAGGGGACGTGATGTTAGGGTTTTTTTCAGCCTCTAAGTTGAGTTTTTTCAACGTTTCTTCATAGTTCTGTAAGTTTTTACATTAAAATCTTGTTTTGTTTTAATAAATAAAGAGTTTTCGTCGTTCAATCATGTTTTTCCGTTTTCTTGGATCGATTTATTATCTTGGTTTATATCTTTATTACTAGTCATTTAAATTAGAAATGCATTCAATAATAGATCTATTCGTTCACCCTAGTCATGAGTGGCTAGTTTTCTTTACTTGGAATCATTGTGAATGGAAAGTCAATCGGGAAGCAAGGAATGAACAATGAGTAATTCTTAGTTTCAATGTTAGATCTTTTAGAATTTTGTATTCTTCGTCTGTTTTTTTTTTTCCTAATCTAAATAATTTCGAAAAACGTTGGGGGAGGAGTCCTATTATGTTCGATAAACAATCGTGTTTATCGGATCGATGATGCACTACAGATTAAAAACAACCGATTTAATTACTTTCGCAAACGTGCGGTAGAGTCCATTATTGTCTGAATAACATTCTTGGTGATGGAATCGATGAGCAATCCTTTGATCATAACAAATAGTTATTTAGAGGTATAAAGTAAGTAAGATGTTTTTGGGTTTTAAAAATAAAATTTTCGAATCTAAGACTCTAGAATAGCGAAGGATTGGTTCTAATATGCTCTCATTGGGATTCCGAAAAACTCTTGACTGGATTCAATCGATTCTGAGTTCCTTTCCTTACGTTAAACCGTTTGTTTTTAGTTTATTAAATTTAGTTCAAAACTCATCAAAATCAATCAATTCTTTATTGTTAATTTTAAGCATAAGTAGACTTTAGTTAGGATTGCATTAAGTGTTTTGGTCATCTGGGTGTCACTTGGCACTGTTCCTTGGGATCGATACTCATACTCGAGTTTTTAACTACTTCGACGACCGTTACACTTGCGGTAGGGATTCAATTCTGGGAGCGAATCATAACTCGGCGAGTTTCATGTGGAATGTTGGCTTGTTCTACCTCGGTCAAGAGGGTTCGGAGATATATGTTCTACCTTGGTAAGAGGTGTAGGTTTTATTTTGTTTTTTTATAATTTGTAAAAGGTTAATTAAGAGCCACATGGGATTAGTGGACCTAGTGTTTTTTTTTATTGGGCCACATTGGGTATGAATAGAGTATGTGATGTTGGGGTTTAATTGGATCCAAAGTAGAAATTTAATTGGTTGTAAGCCAAATGAGGTATAAGAACCCTTCCGTTGGATCATTCGGGAACGTTTTGAAATCCTCCCAAACACAATCACCCCCAAACATCATCATTCCAAACCACAATCACCCCAACATTATTCATTACCAAACAAAATCATTATCATTTCCTTTTCTTTCTTTTTTTTTGTTCTTTCTTTCTTTCCCTCTTTCTTTTCTTTTTATAATCTATTTTCTCTCTCTTTCGTCAAGACGAATTCTCTCCCTCTCTGACAGTGTTATTTTCCTCTTCTCTCTCTATCTGTGTGGTTTGAAACACAGAGATTTAGAATCTATAGTGTTAGATCGGAGTGAGTAAAGGTGATTCAAGTGGTGGTTATTGGAGAGAAATTATCACTCAACGGGGCTTCATATCGAGCCAATAATATCAGGGAATTGAGTATTTTGTTCATCCCATCTTCTTCATTTTGAGTTGCTTATATTTAAGGAGGTAAAGAGAGTTAGTTTGAGGGGGGTTGACTTTGCGTTTGTTGTTAATCGCTTATATGAAGTCTATGAGCATAATTTTGAGTATTAAATTTAAAACATAAAAAAACTTGATTGATAATGGAAAAATGGTTAAACGAGGACGTTACTGTTGGGTTTTATATTGGGTTGGTTGATGATTATGATATTTGTAATTTCTGTTGTTACATAAAAACTGTTAGCAAGGTAAATTGTATGGATGTTGGACTTGGAAAATAGTTTTTGAGAATGACATGCTAGGAAATATCAAGAATTAGATGGCCTAGATTAAGCCTGAAATGAAAGTCC
>VIGQ01002264.1:20000-22500 GCA_009663005.1 Actinidia chinensis | reverse complement strand
TGGCAATCAAGTCAGAATAATGGATGGACGCCAAATTGAGCAATTTCATCACCGAGGTGGTGATTTTTTAACTCAAGTTAAATCACCGAATGGTGTCAAGCTCTTAGGATGTTGTTTGGAGACAGAGTTCCCCTGCTTGTGTACGAATACGTATCTAATGGACGTTATTCCAACATATCCACAAGGCTTATCGTGGTTAGCGTGGACCATCGCTTGAGAAATAGCCGCGGACGCAGCAGGCGCAAATTTTTGCTATCTCCATTCTGCGGCCTCATTCCAATTATTCACAGAGACTCAAGTCTGCGAATAATATTATTAAGATGATAATATGTTGCGAATATCGGACTTTGGTGCTTCGAGGTTGTGCCTTTGGACAAACTCATGTGACCACACTAGTCCAAGGACATTAGGGTATTTGGACCCTGGAGTAACTTCCACACTAGCCAAATTATCAAGAGAAAAGTGATGTTTACAGCTTTGGAGTGGTACATAGCAGAACTGTTAACCGGAAAAAGCCCCTTTGCCCCGATAGCCTGCAGAAGAGAAAACTTTAGGCGACGTATTTCTTATGTCCTTGAGGAACAAGTTGTTTCAAATTCTCGAGCCCCGAGTGGTGAGGGAAGGACATTGGAGCCTCCAAACAATTGGGGAGCTAGTGAGGAGGGCCTTTGCATTAAAGTGAATATAGCCTACTATTGAAGGAACTGGTTGTTGGAATTGAAGTTTTTGAGAGTTTCTAAGCATCCATGGTTTCATCAACAAGGCCATGAAAGAGTGGGGTTTTGATGAGTGAGGAAGCTCAGATCTCTACACCGTGCCTATAGTGCTAATTATAGTAACACTGGTGATTTCCTCTGGGCAATATAGTTTGGATACCCGGCGTTTTCCCCGCAAATAGCCCCCGGTAAGAGAGAGAGAGTCAAATTTTTAATGTAATAGGTCCTCTTGTTTTCGGTATGTAGAAGATGGTTTGTTGCTTCCCTACTTGTGTCTTTCATTGTATGTTTTTCCTTAATTTGATATGTAAATAGGGTCTGGTCACATTGTTTTCAAATAAAATTTACATTTGTTTTTGTTAATGAAGTTTTCTCAAAATTTGGGGAGTATGATTCATTGTTTTGGTAGTTAGACACTAATTGTTCCCCTAGTTGTCTCTCACTTCTCTTATTGGTTAGATTGGTGTAACATAATAATTAGCTTTATTTAGTCTTAAATAATTTTTTTGGAGAAAAATTGTTCTTGGAAAAGTGTATTCTTAATTTTAAAAGAAAATTAATATATATGTGCAAAGTGTATTGAAATATAGAAAAAAATTATAAATATTTATGCAAAGTGTCAATTAACCACCATCCAATAGCAAAACCGAAAAAAATTCTCCTCCGATTTGCACTTGCTCTTCGGCCGCAAAGTAGGCCTAACTCATTTTATGTACAAACTAGTTTTCAGCTTGGAAATAGTAAACTTACTTTAAATCTGTACAGTCGCATTTTTGGATCTTGTTTAATTTGTAAGGGAACGTAAATAGAAAGGAAAATATAGGAAAATAATATGAAATAAAATACGCTAACCATAAAAAATAAAATGTGCTGCTATTTATAAAAAAAAAAGAGTATTTTTTTCTGTTTCGTTGACAATAAAAAAATGATTATGCATAAATAATTTAATTTTATTTTTTTGAAGATTTAAAATTGAAACATTACATAAACATTAATGTACAACTTTTTGAGTTAACTTGCAATTTGAAAGTGGTTTAACTCATGGGTTTGCTAAATACTTTCAAACTCCATCCATGATGGAGAAGTAGAGACAAACAAAAAAATTTTGAAAGGCCTAAATATAAGCGTAATATTGTTATTTTTGTACAAAAATTATTTCTAGTGAAAATCTTGACAATAATTTTAAAATTAAGGGAGGTTAGTATAATTTTAAAAATTAAAAGTGAGATAATTGTATTTGTTAGAAACCTAGGTAAATGAAATTTATCTTTTTTTTTTATTTTGGGCTTTGAGATACAAGTTCTAGGCTGAATTTTTTCTCAAATAAATTTTGATTTTTTTAAAACTCCTATCTAAGTCATGTGCACTGAACTATCTTGATTGGTAAATTTCCACTCCGTGTTTCAACTAAAAATGTAATGTATTATGAATAAAAAATTTTATTTTTTGTCCACTATTTTTTTTAATTAAATATATCATTCTCAAATATTTTACCATTGTTATATATTTTAATATATATTTTTTTCTATTTAAATAATAAATTTATAATTTTTTATACTGTTTTGTGAAATACGAATTACACATAGCAAATACGCATAAAATGAGAATTTATTGAAATAATCAAAAAAAAAATCCCTTCTTATTTCAAGAATTTTTTGAGAATTGATTGAAATAGTAAAAAGAATTCATTTCATGATTTTTTTACTTCTTTTATTGACATTGTCTTTACCGTCGGTGAAGTCATTATCACCATCTTCGTTGATGACGGCAGTAGTGTCGTTGTT
>VIGQ01002264.1:0-12500 GCA_009663005.1 Actinidia chinensis | reverse complement strand
CTAAGTCAAACTCATTCTTATTACCGTCAATCGTGTCGTGTCTAATCGTGATCGTACTTTTTGTTCAAAATTTTAGTAATAAATAAGCTTAATGCTTATAAATCTAAAATTATTTAAAATTTTCTTCACATTAACTATTTTAATTTTTTTAAAATTATTCTTATTTTACAAACACTTTTAATTTTTTATCATTATTAATTTGTTACAATTGAAAATACTGCAATAAAATTAATAAAAAGTCTTTTATTATTTATTGTTTTGGAATACAATAAATGCAATAAGGGCTATAAATATTAAGGAATATTAATACTTAAAAAGGTTTTGAATTTTAAACTAATGAATATAACTGGCGTGCCCAAAAATAATGACCTAGCTCAACTCATTTCATGGCCGCATGTCATTCGTGGCCCATTATATCGGATTATGTCGTGTCCGTGCTCTACTCACGCCAACCCAACTCAATTAACACCTCTCAAGAGAAGGGCTATAAGAGGTTTTATTCTCGTGCCGCGTTGGCCACTATAAGTAAGTCCACAAGTTTAGTGTCCCGGTTGTGGTCGTGCTGTGCCGTCCGTGTTTTTAATGTGCTGGGCTCGCATCTAACATGTGTTGCTCGTGATGTGCTGCTTAACTTACACTGCTAGATTGGCATTGATGTTATTCTATGAATATTAATTTTAATTTTCCTGTACATCATTGGTTGTCTCAAGAAAAAACAATAGAAATTATATAATTATTATTTGGATGGACATAACGATGTTGTTAGATGAACTAAATAAACTTGCTTGTTTTCCTTTTTAGCCATTTTTTTCAATTTTCTTTTTCGCATATTTTAGAGTTTTTTTAAAAATAATTTTCGTAGTAATTTCTGTTGTTCCACACATGTGGGCCAAGCCGACTCCTAAGCCCAAAAGAAAATCTAAGTTTGCTTTGTCGGCTGGCAAATTTCCTGTCGAATCACGTAAATTTGATGTCTAAATTTTTTTATAGTATTATTTTGCTGGTTTTTGCTCCCTCTTTCGGGTTTAATATCGTTATTTATTAATCACATAAGATCACAAAATGATTTTTTTTCCGCTACAAGGATCCGTGTTCTTTCCCAACAATTTCTTCTTGGCAATTGAACGAGATTACATCAATTAATCTATATAATTGAGACTCTAATGGTCTTAATATTCATCACTATATAATGACAAACATAGAAGATATAAAACAAATCTGATTTTTATAGACATAATTTTTTGTTTTTATTATATTTCTGTATTTATTTAAACTAAAAATGTGTTCTTTTAAAAATTTCAATACTACGCGTTTAATACAACTTGATATTTTTGGGTTTTTAAAAGAAACTCGCCCATCCCTCCATTATTGTGTACGTATATGACAGAATAATGATGACATTTATTGTAACACTTAGGGCCTGTTAGTTGGAGGATAGGGGGGCGGATAACTTTTTTTTTCCCGGATAACTTTTTTTAAGTTCTTCGAGGGATAAGAGTGGGTGATAAGGAGAAAATATATATAATAAAAAATAAAATATAAAATATCTAAAGATTAAATATATATAATATTTAATATCATGTGAGTTAGAAAAGTTTGCATAGTTTTCCTTCTAGTTTGTATACATTATAGAAAAAATACACAAGTTTGAGGTTTTCTTTCTCGATTAATGCTTTTTCCCTCTGGTGGGTTACTCGAATTTATATATTTTGAATTATTATTTTGTGGTCTTTTAAGAAAATAATTCGTACGAAACATTAGAAACTGATCAAACATCAATAATTTTTGTAGAACAAACCATCAAGACTTTTTTTGTAGGTCACAATTGGCATATAATCATCAAAAAAATTAAGTTGGTCAAATATTAATAGGCCACACAATCGATGTATTTGTCAATATCATTTATTCTGAGAATCATATTGTCATTTCATTTCTTTAAAAAAATATTCAAATCATATAGTTTAATGATGTTTGATCAGTTTTAATCATTAGTTATACAGATAATTCTAATTATTTGGTTGAAAAGTACTTAAATTATTTCTACAAATCAACAAAATTTCGTCTTTAGAACCACCACCACCTAAAAATTGTGTAACCGTCAAGAATTAACCTTATTTACCCAAAGAATTGTGTACTTTTCACCATATAAATGTGTAGAATAATATATGTCTTTTGAGTTGATTTAGGACTATGAAAATTCTTCTTTGTAGTTCCACATTTCTGATTAGTACGTCTCGGGGATCAGAAAGGAAAGTTAAATCCTAAAAGGGTAGACCTGCATTACTCAGTCTCGCTTTGTTTGGTAATGCTTTAAAAGTTAAATTTTTTTTAAGCTGCTATTACAAGTTAAAGTTTTTATTTTTTTTTTGCTTTGTGACTTTATTTTAAGCTAAAACTAAGCAAAAAAGTCAAAATAGAAAAGCAAAAAGCCACTTGATTGGCTTTTTTTTGCTTATTTTAATTAAAAAATTAAAAAATTGGATCCAAACAGAGCCTTAGTCCACACATGACCAAAAACTTCTACTCTAAAATGAACCACGTCACCCTAGTCAAAGGTACTCTATCTGTCCCGTATTGCTATCACGATTTTTATCCAATATTTTAAGGGAATATTATCATTAATATTTTAATTTTTATTAATTTTATTTTTTATAATTATGACTCTTCTCACTTATTTATTTCGGTTGAAATGTTTATGAAAAGAAGAACAAAATAGAAAAGTGTATACACTTTTTTTGTTAATTTTTAAAAGTCAAAAAATATTTTAAAATATTATAAATAAAATAATCGACTCAGCAATCTGGCGACTTTTTAGTTGGTTTTTCCTTTTTATTTTTGATAGCACTGTGCCTCCGTTTGGCACCAGCTTTTTTTAGTTTTTTGGCTAGCTTTTTGCTTAAATATTGGCAAAAAGCCAATCAGATTGGGCTTTTTTGCTTTTCTGATTTTGCTTATTTGCTTAGTTTTTTAACTAAAGTAAAGCCCAAAAAAAATTAAAAAATCAAAAATCTTAGATTTTTTAGTAAGTAAGCTTAAAAAAAGCTTGGCTTTTCAACATTACCAAACGGAGCATGTATCTCTCAATTACGCAGCTCCTTATCTTAATTATAGTGGGTGGTGAGCTGGAAAAGTGTCAAAATCATTGCTCAATATAATAACGAGAATCATGTAACAGCTACCATGAAGCTGTTCTTTATATTTGACATCACTAGAGCATGATCCCATGATGTCCTATTGTGAAGGCAATTGTGGGCCCCCCCGTAGATGCGCTCCAATTCATTATAAGTAGAAGGGCAAATCTTCAATGAATTGAACTTTGCCCTAACCACCCAAGACCAAAAATTCCCCTCCTTCCCACCACAAATCTTTCCTCTTTTTTTCCCCTTCTTCCCCCAAACCATGCTACATAACTCTAACACCATAATTGGCACACTAAAATCCCAACTATCAATCCCTCTTTCTTCCTAACTCATCAAATTAAAAACCCACTTTTATATTCTTTGTCTCCCCCAAATCACCAATGCCAACAAAAAAATTGCACAATGATGGTTATTGGAAGTTGGTGAAGAAAATCTCCTTGAACCGGTCAACGGAATGCTTTTAATTGCCAGAAGGTCCACACTTGGACGCTACCCCCCACCCTGCTCCGCGGCTAGTCCAAATTGGTGTCACGGAACATTTTTGGGTCCCCTGGGACGCTTCCTTTCTTCGATCAGCTGATAGCTGAACCAGGCATTGATTTCATTGGCTGCTGCAATGAGCTTAATGCTGGCTCTGCAGCTGATGGATCGCTAGGGCCCGCGGGGTGGGCATGTGTGTTCACATTCACTTGTTTGGCAGTCTTAAGCGCTCTCATATGTATCGTTTGGAGGTCTGAATTCTAATTACTCCGGAAAAAATGTGACTCTCCATCATCTATTGGGTTGCCAGATTTTAGCCAGAGCTCAAGTGCTTTGAGTTATTTCCCCACCTTCTATCAGGTAAATTTTGTAATTGGTGTGCAAAATCTAGTTAACTTGAAAATTCTTAGGGATGTGGCTATTGAAATGGCAATGCTCCTCTGAGTTCATACGTTTCTAATGCTGCCTTTGAAAGATATTGCAGAGATCAGAATTAAGGCATGCTTGAAACTCAAGTTGAAGAATTAAAAGAAAAATGGCCATTAATTTCTTTCTTTCTACAATTATTTTTATACGCAAAACTACAACATGTGCTAGAGGTCTTTTTATCTATTTTGGCCACATTGATAGATTTTTGATTTTCCAATTGAGTTATTAGTATTACCCAAAATTTGGACAAACGATCTACAAACAGTCTTTTCATAAAACATATCATTCAAAATAATGTGTCGGCGACATCTTTTAAAATTATGAACGCGGTGGTCGGGTGTGTTGGTTGTGTTTTAATTTAGAGTATTGATATACAAATAGAATTTCTATGCAGAATGATAGATCCATTTAATTGAAAAATAGACAAGTCCATCTTGGACACTTGTAATTGCAAACATATCAATATCAAATCATCTTATTCATTTTTTTGTATAAAATTCTATATGAATAGAATTTTTCATAATTATACATGACACTTGCTGCGTAATCAAAGTTTAATTATGTGACACTAATTCAAATGGAATTTTTTGATTTTTTGATATATGCTATATATAAAAGTATATTAAATGTTTAGTATGAGCTATTATATTGAACACCAATCCAACTGTTTTGGAGGCCCAAGACAACGATTGATTATGTGTTTGCTTATTAATGGAAGGATTCTTTCGATTGTTGTAGAAAATCTCATATTGTCATATTATCTTGTAGTTTGAACCACTTAACCGATTATATCTGAAGACCCTATAAAGTTATCTGAATATTCAAGGGACAAACGATGATATTTATTCTCCTCTATTCGGGTTTATTTCTAGTTTGGTTATTTTTTTTCCAATTAAAGATAATTCTGAGTTTGTATTATTGGACTTCGGACCAACCTAATGGGTTGCATTGTTTAGTTTAATAATTGATTTATGAGTGCTTTTTGGTGTTGAACTATAGGCCGTTGTGGACAAACTTGGAAGACGCCACATGAACAAATTGATAGAGCCATCACACAGCTCTGAGAGAAAGCCAAGCTGTTTATAAGCAGCAGCTGGAATCTGCCGGGCATCCCCCATCCTTCTTTCCGCCAGAAGCCACTTCCATTCTTTCTGCCTCCAGGGTGACATCAAAGAAAGAAATAATGTTACAGGAACCAATTTTATCAAATTTGAAATAAATATGAATGAACGGAAACACCAACTGAGAAACAATTGGAGAGGGATTTGGAGCGATGAATTAGTAGTGGGCATTCTTCAATGAATTTTTCATTTATGGGAGACCCGCACGCGCGTACTTTAAATTGCATTAGTTAGATATAGATACGGATATAATCCACTATACATTACTCAAATAGCCGATCTATATTTGGATCAAGAAAATTTTTAAAATTAAAATTAATAATTTATGATGATTTGGTTATATAGTGCAAACGCTCAAGTGAATAAAATAAATTTATTTTTGAATTCTGAAAATTTTTTTATTCCAAATTCTAACAATAGCTTACTCAAAAAATCTAGTTAGATGTAGTCCATAGTTATAAAAACCGAACCGAACCGGCCGGTTCAATCGGTTGAAACCGTGAACCGGACGTGAACCGGGACGGTTTAATTAAAATACCGAAAGATATGAACAGGATTGAACAGGATTTGAACCGGACCGAAACGGCCGGTATTGAAAACCATTGAACCGGCCGTATATAGTGAACGGCCGATATTAGTGAAACCGGCCGGTTTTTGAAACGTAAAAAAAACACACAAATATTTTTAAAAAAAACAAAAATATTAGTGGACTCGTGTTTTTAATTTTTAATTTTTGGATTTTTTGGTTTGATTGGTATTTTATTTAGACTAGTAATGTTTTAAATTTTATTTTTTAATAAAAATACAAATTGAGTGCAATAAAAAAAATGTACAATCACTATCTTTACATATTTATTATTATATAATTTAGATATATCGAGATACGTATTATCAAAAAATAATAAATGAACAATAAAAAAATAAAATAAAAAATAGAAAAGTATAGAAAGAAAAAATATAAAAAAAATTTAAAAGGCAAATACAATATACACATATTATCTTAATAAGCACCATTATGAACAAAAATTTACGTTTTTCTTTTAAATATAAAAATCAATAAGTAATGTTAAAAAATATTAAATTGAAGAACAAGAAATCATTTGAAATTTTTTAATTATATATTTTTGTACCTTTCTTTTTAGTATTTATTATTGGTACTTATGTTGAATTATTGTATAAAAAAAGAGTAGCTTTTATCCCAGTTATTAATTTTTTAATAATTATTTTATTTAAAGATATTGTTTATTATTTATTTATTATATAACCGGTAACCACGGGTGAACCACTGAACCATTGAACCGATACTTAACCGGGTTCAATCACCGGTTCGGTTCTGATAACTATGAGTAGATATGATGGGACATGGCTAACACGAGGATCAGGGAATGCGGATCCAATTCAAGTTCCCATGCCCAAATGACAAAGAGACGTGCCAAGAAATTTCCAAAATGCAATTAAGTGGGCTGATTCAAGGGATTTGGGCACAATAAGCCAAGTGGAGGCCCATGATGGTGATGAACAAAATATCCAGCCATAATAAGAATGATTCAAGTCCAAGAAAAGTCAATAGACAAATGGGGAGCTGACTTCCTTAAATTGGGATTCTTGTTGCACAACTTTGGGGCTGATGATGTGAAAATTATGGAGTTAATGTCATGCTTGTCTTTATTTAATTGCAGTTGTCTTATGGCAGAATTTTTTAGGCTGAAATTAAGGGATCAAGTTAGGTTTGACTTCCTTCAATTGAGGCCAAAGTTTTCTTAGTTTAAGACTTTACTAAGCAGAATCTTTGTGGCCTTAGTAGTTATAATTGTGTCCTTTCATTTGAAGAGGGGAGAGTTGTATTGAGTGAGAGTATTTCTCTTATGTTTTGAGAACTAATTTGAACTTATAGATTTCTCTGTGGCGTTCATTCTTGACGTATCAATCGAATATTCACCCTTGATGTGGCGTCTTCCCTTTATACCAAGGTTCACATCTCGTTATAGGTGTTGGGTCGCGGTTTCCAGCAAACCAGAACGTTTAGTTAGAACGGTCATTAGGCAAACAATACTTGATACGGGGTTCGTTACAAACAGACACGGGATTCCGTATCAGATCTATCTCTTTTTTGATTGTTTACACTTATACCCCTGCCTACATTTTTAGAATCTCAATTAAGCTCATCAATTTTTAATGAGTTTTGTTAGAAAAAAATATTTTTGGGATATTGTATTGATAATGACATTAATCACATGTGACAGAATTTTACATTATAATTTTTCACTATATGTGAGTATTGCAGATCAAGGTACTGCACAAAAATATATTTTTTCTAGCATTTTTTGGGGGACTTTAATTGTGACTTCAAACCCTTGCAGAGTACACTCTCTGAAAATTTGTTGTTCATTTTAGAGCATCCAATAATTGGGACACTTGCCTAAAACCTCACCATGCGAACTGTCCCTCGCACTTGCAAAAAAAAAAATCCCACTTCGATTCCCCACATTTAATAGTAAGCTCAGTTTGGGTAATACTAAAAGGCAAGCTTTTTTTAAAGCTTTGCTATCAAAAAATGTCAAGATTTTTTTGACTTTTTTGGCTTTTGTGGCTTTACTTTAGTTAAAACTAAGCAAAAAAGCAAAATAGAAAAGCAAAATGCCAAACTCTGATTGATTTTTTTGCTGATTTTAAGCAAAAAAGCTAAAAAAAAAAACTGAAGAAAAAACAGAGCCTAAATGTCTTATGCGACACACGTCATTTTTCACCCAACTCGTTAACATACTAGATGAAACTCTGACATTACAAATGACTTCAACGTAACACTTGTACCGTCACAATTAAAAATGAAGGGTTACATGGAATTTTAGTGAAGCTTCGGGTTATGTAGTAACCCTTTTTCTTTAAAAAAAGTGTGATGAGGGAATAAGCAATCAATTTGCTTAGAAGCAGCAGTGGAGGCAGCAGCCGGGTTGGTACTAAACAAAGCGGAGAGGCCAGTTCTGGTCGACGAGTAAAGCTCCGACTCGCTTAAGTCGTGCGAAGCCTTCGTCGATTTAGCCAACGCTTGTGGTTACGCCATAACCGCCATGCCTGCGGCAAAAGGCCTAGTTCCCGAAAATCACCCACAATTCATGGGCACGTACTGGGGGCCGACCACGAGCTCACCTCTCTGCGCTGAGACGGTCTAGTCGGGCCGATGCCTGCCTCTAACGCAGGGCCCATCTTCGACGACCTAGCCGAACGTGTACACGATTCACCTCGACAAAGAGAAATCGATAATCGTGCAACCGCAGCGGGTGGTAATCGGGAATAAACTTAGTTTCGGGTGCGTTTTGATGGAGGACTTTTTACGTGCACTTGGTGGGCGGCTTAAACGTAATGCCAGATCTTTGAGGACTATCGGTTGATGTGTGTTCGGACGGGACTTGAATCGACTGGGGTTCGGGGTAGGCCGAAGGAGGCCTTGAAGGCCGATGTCCTGTTCAAGCATGTACAAAATACGGTGTCGAGCGAATCACTCGGAGTGATTCGGTTGTGGTGGTTGAAGCTGGAGATGCGTGGTTCTATACCCAGAAACTGAAATTGCCACAAGGATGTGGGTAAGCGAGGAATTGATAGTATTAGGGTTAATTATGCTAATCACCCTTGTACTTTTATCTAAAATTGAGTTTTGGGGGATAAATCTCACTTTGCACCGCCCACTTTCAATTTCAAAAGTCTTGTCCTCACACTTTCGGTTAAGTCTCAATATATTCTTCCATATAGTAGTATAATGGTGAACGAAAAAATGAATTAATTTTATTTTTACCTCCTAAACTATTATAATTTATTTATTTAGTCCCTAAACTATTAATTCAATCTATGTTGTCCCTAACGTTTGATTAAAGTTCTTGGTAAATTATAAAAATTTGGTAAAACGATGAAGAAAATTTGTTTAAGATGAAATAACATACAAACCAAATTAAGCAGCCAAATTAGATCAGGATCAAAGTGGACTAATTTAGCTAGTTCAAACTGGGCCTAAACTCCTTTTGGGATTCTTAATTTTTTATTTTGGCAATCAACATCTTAAACTTTAATTCAAGTTGTAATATTATATTTCCATCCATTTGATGATAACGAGATGGCTAAAAATGTCACTTTAATTCAAGTTGTAATATTATATTTCCATCCATTTGATGATAACGAGACTGGCTAAAAATGTCACGTGTGCCGTAAATGACATTATTTGGAGCAAATAATTAAAAGTGTAGGGGCCAAAGTACAGTGACCAAAATTGGTAAGGAGTGTAAGTGGTGCTAATAACGCTGGAAAAAAAAATTTCACCTGCGGACTCACATCCAATTTCCGTCACATAGATTGACGGAAGGATGATATTAAAACTTGATTTAAAGTGTAAATTATAATTGAAAGCGCCGGGTTGTAATATTTAATTGAAATTGATGTGAAGTTTATGATGTTAGCTAATGTTATAATGACATAAATTGGGTGTTGTTGCAGGTATGAAGTACAAATGCAGTATGCATCAATAGGTTGGTCAGTAGGTGCAGCTCTTGGATGCGCACAGGCAGCAACCCATAGGAGAGTCATTGCTTGCATTGGTGATGGCAGCTTCCAGGTATAAGATATATATATATATATATATATATATATATATATATATACTATACACACAACACAATTTTTTTTTGGGGGGGGGGGATGTGGCTCATGTTTTGCAATGCTACTTTCAATAACTTTTTCCTCAATTTTATTTAATTACTTCGTTTTAATCTATTTTTATAAGTTATTTAATGCCTTTTTTCCGTGTTTAAATTACCAAACAAATATTGAATGAAACAGTAACACCATTTTACGGAGTGTTAAATAATTTTGACCAAGACTCGCTGGAAATCCTTTACCTTCCATGAGAAAAGTACTTTGCCTTCCAAAAAAAATGATCGGAACCCGGAGAAGTCCAGTTTTGATAATTTTGTACTTGTTTCGGGCACACTTTAAGGATTCGAACCGATTATATTGTAGATCTTGTCGAGATGCTTGACCATGTTAAAAATTATGTTGATCGGATATCATTAAATATATGATCGGAATATATGTATAGTTAAATATATTTCAATTGGAGAGGAGCCATTTGAAAAAAAAACTCTCTTTTTTGTCATTATATATGTAGAATCACACAATAGTCTTGTGGTAAAGAGAAATGTCATGAACTACTCAATTGATGAACAATTTAGTAATTTTCCATAATAAATACGAAAAATAAATATTTTTTTAGTGTGAAAATTAATCATATCTTTCAATGTCATCTCACTAATTAATTCACATTCTTCTGGATAACGTGTGGTAGATGGCTGCACAAGAAGTGTCGACAATGTGCGATGCGGGCAGAGAAGCATCGTATTTCTAACGAACAACGGTGGATATGCCATAGAAGCAAAGATTCATGACGGTCCGTACAATGTCATAAAGAAATGGGACTACACTGCGTTGGTAATGCCATCCACAACGGCCATGGCAACTTATGGGCTGCTCAGGTCGGTCAGATAATTCAAAACTCGTTTAATTCAATTAGTCCATTTTAACGAACGATTACTGGATATTCCGGAAAAACAATGCTTCAACATTTTTTTTCCTTATATTTTGATGATAGTTAACACCAGGTGCGTTGCGAGGAGGAGTTGGTAGCTGCTTGTAGATATGGCAATGGGGGACAAAAAGGACTATTTGTGCTGATAGAGGTGATGCTTCACAAGCATGATACCAGGACGGAAATGCTCCACCTGGGTAGCTAAGCTTGTAGATGCCAACGCTTCCCCACCATGCCCTAGTTAAATTACCGAATTACCCTCCTCTTGTAAATCTATACTTCACAGAGTTCCTTCTTGTGTATTAGAAAAGTGTGTCAAGTGTGCTAAAATTTTGTGTGTGTCAAGTATTAATTGTTACTAGTTTAGTAAATATGTGTGATTCATATGGACTTGTTAGACCATATGGGCGTGTTTGTTTGTGGAAACAAAGGAGTGGACTGGATTAATTTTTGGTGGGACCTGTTTATCTCATATAGTTTAATACTGAAATAGTGTATATGATATGATAAGAAACTATATACCATCATAAAAGTGGTATAATCCAATCTTATGGGAGAGTTAGGATACAGTGGGATAAAATAAAAGCTATAAATAAAATAATTGTCAATTTAATAATAACAGTCCAATCACATCGTAAGTCGTAACTAAATATTGATTAAGATAACATACATTATTCTATATCATATTTGTTTATCCCCTATGGGATTCATAATCTCTCCACTTATCCTATGATAGTTTATATTCTGTGTTAAATGTAGGGATCAAAAATGGAAATATATAGGGTAAGACCCCACTTCATAGAGACTCTTTAGCTTGCCACTCTAGAAAACCTATCAACAGCTTCATTGGAGTAGATTTTGTAAGCATCACTTGCTAACTTCACTTCTATATATTTTCAGTAATATGACTTAATCATTAAAAAGTCTTTGACTGACACCACATCGATATTAGTCATCAGCCTCTGCCCTCTGGCCCTCTCACCTTTTGTAGTGATGATGCTCATGTTTGGAGACTTTCGTCCAGATTCCAGTATCATCAACAAACATGTTAAAGCGTTTCCAAATTTATTTAAGCATACCCATTAGCCTCAAAACAGAGAAAGAATTACAATGAAAGCAAAGAAAAATCAGGGAGGAAAAAGGAAAGAGGAATTTGAAATCAATGAAAAGTTCGACCAAAATATTATCAACCACAGAAAATATTTAAAACATTAAATTTCTATTTTTTTTTATCATTTTCGCTGATTCACAATATTTGACAAACTTCTCACTAATTTAACAATTTTCAAAAAATAAGAGTAAATTACACATTTCACCCATATACTTTCGTCTAAGTTTCATTTTCCACCCTTAACTTCCACTTGAGTTGTAAGTCAATTGCTACCCTCTGTCCATTAGTCATGAAAGAACTCACGTGACTTTTAAATTGAACAGAAGATGAACAAAATATCACATTAACACTGAAAGGTGAAAGATAAAAAATGAGCCTATCTGAAAGTGCAAGAGTGTAGTTTAAGAAAGATTAGCTTCGGGAATACGAACTCAATCCCTAGAAGGTTTCATCTTATTTTGGAAACTCATACGACACCATGCTATTTCACCTTCCTGCATCTACGACACGTTTCTAGTCTATTCCTCTCTCTCTCTCTCTCTCTCTCTCTCTCTCTCTAGAAGGTTTCATCTTATTTTGGAAACTCACATGACTCCATGCTATTTCAATTCCCGCAGCTACGACACATTTCTAGTCTATTCCTCTCTCTC
>VIGQ01002261.1:0-12923 GCA_009663005.1 Actinidia chinensis | reverse complement strand
CAAAATAAGTAGGTGGTGGCAGCGGCCAAGGAATAGATCGAGAATTTGTGAAAAAAAATTAAGGAAGAAATGGTTATCGTACCATCTGAGAAACAAAATCGATACATTCAATTTGATGTGAAATTTACGGAGAATTGGCTATGAAGGTGCTCGATATGATCAAGTGTAGAGGCGATCGATGAGAGGCCGAGAAATGGGCATGTAAAAACAGTTGAATGTATGAAGTGACTAGACTCGCATTGTTTATTTTTTCATCTGTGTTGATGAATCCGGAAATAAATTGGGCGACTGTGGATTTTCCTTTTGCAGGGAACAAAGGAACGACTCATTTGATGCAGCTCGAGCTAAACAAATGTCGAAAAATTATCAAAGACAACAAAAGTTTTAATTAAAAAAAAAAAAAAAAAAAATTTTTTTTTTTTTCAACTTATGGAGCAGTACCTTCAGAATGCGTAGATTCAATGGAATTTCCCAGCCGTAAGTTATTCACCCTTCATGCCTCTTCTGGACCCATGCTTCAATGTAATGTTATTGTCATCAACAGATTCGATTTCTTTTTGTTTTCGTTTGGCTTCGAGTCAATTTTTGTTTCAAAACAAAATCTTGTGTCCTCGCCGTGTTAGAGCCATTGTACATGGACACATCCACAAGGTCCATTTTCATGGAACCCAGCATGATTTTCAAACAAATTCAAACCACTTTGGGATAATTTAGGTAAAGGCCTCTGAGTTGGATATTTCAGACTGGTTTTGTGATGCCGTTAAACACAATTGCATTCAAAGAAACTCTTTCATTGAACTCTATGTAAAGAGATGGGGCAGTATATTGACCGGTTTCCAACATGAGCAATCCTTCAATACAGGAAGGATTTGCTGATGTCAACCCACACTTTGTACATTCGGTTGGAATCTATGTTGGACGACTTTCAAACACGGGAAAACTAAAACAAAAAGCTGTTTTGGTACTGAAAACCTATCCCCCTCCATTCACACTCACTTTTCCATTTCCAAGTCAACACTGCGGAACATACTGTATGGGAGTCCAATGGGTAGGGTAATTCATTATACAAGTGTTACACGTCGTAAGGATAACGCACGTACAAGACGCGTGTAGGTAGCTGTCCATTCCTGCCAAGGCTAAAAACCTTTTGTAGTCATTGGCATTGGGGACGAGTTCCATCAAAACATTAACCGAAAAAGGCCATTCAATAAGTAAACCCACATTTGTAATACTGTTTCAGATTCTTGGCTTCGTGAGCCAGCCAATAACTTCTGTAATAGGAAGCGGATATCTGGATAAAACAGCAAGGATGACGCATGGAAAGACGTTTGAATCATCAGCGGAAATGGCTCGTTCGTCGGGAAAATAAGGAAATCCTACCGGTTGAAAAGGTAATCATTCTAGAAGTGCAATAGTTTCTTGGGTGAGAAATGGAAGAGTCATGACATCTCGACGCGTTTTCCATTCGAAGCCACCGATCGAACTGTCATAGGTCATTACTCCGAAGACAATGCGGTACTGGGAACCATTTTGAGAGGGTTAAAAAAAAAAATAACATCCCCCGGAGAGGTTAAAATCATTTTATCCAAATACAAAACGCAATTTTTGACATGAAATGTAATCCATTGGCCGCAGAGCCATGCCTTGCAAATAGGCAGCCACTAGGGAAGGATCACTCCACAAAATAGGGAGTAGCGTTACAGTTGAAACGCGCAAGATCTTCCAAGAAGGCATATAATTTTGGAATGCCCAAAAAGGCAGTCCACGAATCATGTTCACAAGCTACAGTAAGAGGGTCTTCGTTTGAAAAAACACTTGAGAGTTCAGCAAAAGTATGTTTTGGCATCTTGTGGTTAAGCGACTCAAAAACAGATAGAGATGTAAAGGGACCAATTGGTAAAGGGTTCATCTGCAATCCAAAGGACTGTAAAGTCTCTGTACGAAACGAGGGTACAACCATGAAGCGGACTATAGAGACAGCTGGATATAGGAAAATTCATTCTTTCTTTATTCAAACAAAAAAAAAAATTTTTTTTTTTTTTTTTTTTCATAATACAAGCTTGAGTGTCTTGTTTGCTTACCCACCATTCAATATCTGACCCGGATGCTTATCACAAATGTTGCACGTCTTATGGAATCGTGGTAAAGAAGAATTGCAAAACGCATTTATGGTCCTTCGCCGAAAGGTCCCTATGTATTCAAGATTTTTTTCATCGTTTACACAAAAGAAACAACCATGGCCCCTCATCTCCCTCCCTATTTTTGATGTCGGGTTAATTTGAAAGGAATGGATGCCCAAGATGAAAAAACATGATTGGAGGCTTACAAAACGATATTTAAAAGGAGAATACTATGAAGATCTGTATGATTTTCCCCATGGCAACTAAGAAGTAACCAAAGAGAAAGTCTATAACGACTGAACTTTTTTATGCTGCTTATAGGAATTTCAAGAAGAAACTGGATTTCATTTCAAAATTTACGAAAGGAAGAGATTGAGGATATCCTTTGGTAACTTACAATATACGGGTTTGGATGGTTTCTGTGGTACAAGCAAAATTATTTATTGTCAATAATTGTAAGAGGGGTTAAAAAGGAAATGTGTATTTCAATTGTCACAAATCATACACGGGGCAAGTTACCTCTTGGAATGCTGATCGTTTGATTTACCAAAGCCTTCTGCTTCCAAGGAATAGCCGATAGAAAGTTTACCATTCAACAAAAAATGAGAAGGACTTGAAAACATTTTATTGTGTTCCAATACTGGAAAGATGTATGGACTTATAGTTATGACAAAGATGAAGAAAATAATCATGCAAATTGCACTTTCCCTCATGAAACCTCGGTAACCAGTAACAAACAAACGAGTAAAGGGCTTCCAACATATAAAAAAAAAAAAAAAAAAATTTTTTTTTTTTTTTTTTTTTTGAATGTATTAAAGACAAAGATGTTGCAAGTACTGATTCTCAAGTACTGATGTTTGACTTGCCAAAGAATACAAACTTTAGTGCTGAACGATATTTTCGTTTATTTCATGCTACCACAACCAGATTTATAACAGCGTTTCATGCAGAGATGGAGGATCTACTTCCATGTTATTCATCCCAAACTAAATTGTTTCATTTGATTTCCACCTAACCCATTTTGGACCGTTTAGTCCTATGGCTGTGGCGTATTGGTGTTCCTTTCCGAATTACAATCCTACCTCCAGGTTGAAACGCATTAGTATTTTTTCCTCCTACCCTTCCGAATACAATACAAGACTCCACACCGAATGCAGTCGAGGGGATTTTTTTTTTTTTTTTTTTGGGGGGGGGATGGAAATGTTGTACTTGTATCTCAAATTGACTGGTATTAAAAACTATTGATTTTTTAAAGTACTCTCTCTAATCAAATCACACACTGATCTGAATGCACACAATATTCCCAATTTACATATTTATGGTCTTCTACTTTCAATAATTGTTAGGGGACAGTATGCCATCGAGAAGCTAGAAAGTGCATTGTCAGGTGGTCAAAAATTTTATGACATATTTAAATGCGTGGGGAGGGTACAATGACTGCCGGTTCTTGTCATCCAATCCAACAAGTAATTATAATGCAATATGTATGTTCCGTTGTGTATCAAACGAATGGCTGGAGATGTACGGTCCAGGAAATTGGTTTGAACATATAAATACACCAATTGGTGTCTACCTAAGGACGTACCAATCAGAAGGAAGAATTGCGTCGGACTCGATAATCCGTCCATGTGCCAGATCATGGCGCTAATGCTTATGACGGGACGTCCGGGGACGGGTTCCAGATTAAACAGGAGTAAAAAGACAAAGTCTGGTAAAAAATCCAGTACATTTCGTTCATTTTATTCTTAATTTAATTGTGACCTAGTCGAATCTTTTTTACAAACCCTGGCTGTTGATGTGAAATCTAAACTACCCAGCCTATTCACGGGTTTCATGGGTATCTTCCATTGCTCGATCCACCTGCCCTTTGTATGGATTCAACTGTCCTAAAGACGAGCCTGGTGATGCTAGCCAAATGTGTCAATGGGGATTTTGTTTCATTCGAGATGTTATCAAAAGATGAATTTTTTTAATGGATCAGCATTTAACTCAGGATGTATTGTCTTCCCCGAGGATTGGAAATTGCCCAATCAAAAAACACGTATCATGTATTTTCCTTGACGGGTGAAATGTATTCCCCGGCCACCAAAACCTTGTACCAGGAACAAACATTGGGGCCTGTCACATGAAGAGCAAAAGATAATTCAAAAAATGTATTGGGGATTATTGGCTCTTCAAAAACCTGCCACGGAGGTAGAACAACCCGTACGAAAACATTGGCGGATGGGAAAACCCTTAAGATTTCAATGTCAATTGCAATTAATTAGAGATTTGGGAAACCTCTGATGTCTGTTTTACCTTTTGTATGTTCGCAGATTCTTGTATTAGAACTTTTTAAACACCTACCGATGATGGGGTATCGAAATTCAAAAGTGAATGTTGACCCAATTTACATTTAGATCCAATGATGAGACTTCTCCCTGTGTGGTGCGAAAGATGCCCGAATTGAAAAAGGGCGTGTTTCATAGGGGACCGTGAAGGCATGACCAAACTTTTGTGGAAAAAATTAATCCCAATTTTTTCCCACCCGATGAAGGCATGTGAGTTTTTCCAACACCAGTGTTGAGTAGTAATTCTTTGAGAAGATGGTATCACACCTAGTAGAGTAAAAAAAAAAAAAAAAAAAAAAAAAATTTGTTTTTTTTTTTTTTTTTTCCTGAAGGTTTTAAAGCTTAAAACTTCGATCCAAAGTTTTGTTTAATGTATTAGAGTATTGAAAAGAAACCAAGAGGTATGAGTGCTATTTGCCCAAAATTGATAGTGTGGAAGAAGCTCCAACGACCGTGCCTACCCGTTTTATACAACGCAAAAGGAGGTATTTACTATGTTAAACAATTCCGATTATCACAATTTGCCATTATTGGTGACGACAAGAGCGCTTTGGATCACTTCTATGGATGGCTAACTTGCGAGCAACATTCCATCACTTTGGATTTAGATTTTTATTCCCCCAAGGATATGGGGGACTGCCCTGTACTCCATCCTTCTTGATTGAATCTACGCTTAATTGCAGTTTTTCCCCAGTCAAAGCATTTTACGTACATTATGCTGCTCGCTTCTGGAGGTCGTGGCTTCATATTCATTTACCTGAATTTGTGATTGGGACATGATGATACATTTTATTTTGCCATCAAAACAGAGAGTTCCTTACATTACGTTATACAGGGGAATTGGTACTAAAGCTGGACATTTTGCAAAATATGATGGTTGGCGGGTCAGGAAAACCGGACACTTCTGCCTATCGAGCCATGGGCAATGATTCTGCAGATGAAAAAAGAAAATTTCTATTGATTTCCGAAGTAAAACCTTGTGGAGGAAACTGACTCGATTGAAAAAATCGTTTAAAACGCGTCAAACACAACACTGATTCCTATTTAAGGAAATTTTTATTTTTGGTGAGAGGCAGGCAAACAACATTGATTGGGGTTTTATGATTGCCTGTCGTGACCCTTTTCCCCCTTTGTATAAATTATCCTATTCGACACTCATTAGCAATACTCCCAGCGAATCGTGTTCATGTGGAAGATATCGCCCGTTCACCTACCAACCGTACCCAGGATTTAGGATAAATTTCAAAAGGAAAGCCATGCTGTTTGATGGATCGCATTTTTAAAAAATTTTCTTATTTGCGCTCAATGCCTTTCCAGGGCACTTTGGAAAACGAATAATGCGGCTTTGAAAGCGATGGTTTCAAGAGCCTTATGCATGCATCCGGAAAACCCTCCACATTAATCCCATTTTGACGATTAATCAAATTTGCGAGAAAATAATACAAATTTTCTGATGATTCCAATCCCATCAAAACGGTATTTTGGAGTATCACCAGGGGTATTACTTTCTCCCCACCTTTTATGCCTTATGCAAAAATATTTAAACAATTTCACCGTGATGATGGTGATCCATTTAAGAGGGGTCTTGGATAAAGATTGGTTGCCTTTGTTGGATCGTAGGAAACAGGGGGAGAAGAACCACTCAAGTGATTATGAAAAGATTGTACCCTGCAAACATCATTTTGTGGGCAACAACTTATGTGAAACGGTACAATCCGATACCGTGATAAGCTCAAGCAAATGTTAACGATCCCACCGGGCCATTTTAGCGTTTCGACTTTGCCAAATGACTGAATTGTTGCGGCAATTTACAAGAGAGTCTTTTCCCCATTCAAGTCCTCAAAAAAATTGCCAATCGTAGCAAAAGCCAACGCTTTTATTTGGAATTGTTTACGGAAACCTGGCAAGAAATTCAAGGTGACAAGGAAAAGGATTGTCACATGAAAATTATGGAATGCCATCTGCACGTATTTGGAGAATATCGGAAATCAGGCAAATAGGGGGTCAGAACCAGAGCGTGACCCAGAAAATTTAGCATCAGTTTGCTGTCAATTTCCACCATTACCAGCGACATCCAATATGGAACGAAAGACGATCAAAGGGATCGACACAAGTGGTGTTATTACGACGGCGGAGATTCTGGATATCTTGGACGGTAAGTGGGTGGCACGGTGCCTGAATTCTTTTTATCGGATCGGAAATTGGGAGTTGAATTTTCCCGAACGGAATTGGTGAAATTGTATACCACTCCCGAGTTGGAAGGCTTTGTACCATTTAATGACGGACAAATCTTTTTTCCTTCAGTATTTAAAAGCTACTCCTAACAGATCGGGAGGATGATTTGTTGAACTTTGTATGAAATGATTCAAGAAAGTTTCCAAACTGACGAATAATCCTTATGCTCGTTCCAGATGCATGTTTATGGTTCATTTGAGTAAATTTATACCGCTGTCGAACACGACCTCTTGATGTATTTGTGTGATGTTTTGGCCAGATATTTTTTAGCCACCAATACGAACGAAAATTTTTTGTCATGAAGGGAGAAACTCCAATGGAAAAGCAAATGGTTTGAAATTTTGGCGCGTGTATTTGGAGGGTATTATCTTGTATTCAATATGACAATTAAAACCGGGATCCTCTAGTGCCAATCCCACTCCCGACTGGCTTCGACTTTGTTCAATGCCGCATTGTTACCACCGAAGAACTGAAGGGAAACTGAATGAAAATCGAGTCAAGCAAATAAGGCAATTCCTGCGTGACTTTCGAAACATTCGAATCGAGTCAAGGGGGGATTCCAACCGCTAAGGCTCTTACCACCACGAAGAATTACCCGATTGTCGAGCGACGAGGCTTTCAAAGACCGAGTCGTGGCCATTCCTTTCATGTCTCGCTTTGTGAATAAAGCTCCCTTAACCCCATCGGAGCAAGTACGGCTCAACGTATGGAAAGGACGAATATGTGGTGGAACGATCGTACCATTGGGTGTTTTCTGATACTCCTGTAGCACCTGAAAAATACATGGATATAAAATTGGACTATTGCAGTTTATCGGGACGAGCGCCTAGTGTGGTGGAATACACCAAAATTTATTTGTTTAATACAGACGTGTACCATCAGTTTAAAACACACCATGGAGTGCAAGAAAATCTGAATACATGACACCATGACCGATTTAAGATCGGCGGGTCCGTCAGTTTCTCAAGAGTACCAAGAATAATACGACGCCCGAAAGGATTAATTTTTAAAATTTGAAGAAGAATTTTCCGAATACCGGCGTCGATCTGATTTTCAAAATGGGGACACTATAAGAGTATATCGGATCAACGTCTGATACGTGACGTAGAAAACATAGATTGCAAGAAGAAGAAGAAGAAGAAGGACCCAAAGATCCCTTCCGAAGTGGAGGGACCCCGCAAAAAGACACTGTAAATCCACGGAAACAGCTGTGGTGTATTACGAAAATGTTATTATTCGAAATTTACGCAAAATGGAAATGAAAATTAAAAGATATGGATCATGTGAAGAGTATTAGATTTGAAAGTGTTTGAAACGCTCCAATACATCGTTTGGACCGATTGGTGGATTTTTCGCCCATACAAATGGCTAACAAGTTGAGAAAATTTGGTTCGCCGAGTAAACTTTTACCAGGATTTAACAAGTGACACCTGAGCTGGTCAGAGAGTTTAAAAATGAGGCTTATGCCATTGAGGCAGATTCAAACCCAATCGAGTAGAGTACGGTTATTTGTTTAATATTATTGATGAAGAGGATGGAATATCTAATGCAGTTTACATAAATATGAACAATTTCCCTCATGGACGGAGATGTATTGCCAGAAATTTATGCGATTGCTATAAATTGCTGAACCCCAATAACGATTATGTACGATGCCAACTGTCTGTATTACGCATTTTTGGCATTGCTAGTCAATCGCAACAGCAATGGGCAACAATTGATTATTAACAAATGCAATTCTGAACATCCATACGGCCATGTACGTCAATTGGATACCAAAATAAAAAATCTTGTTATTCCCCAAGCCCACAGGGATGTTTATTGATAACCAAATGCCGCTTCAAGGCTAAAAAAAAAAAAAAAAAAAAAAAAATTTTTTTTATTTTTTTTTTCTTAACCTACATAAAATCAAGTAGGTGCTAGTGAAATTTATTTACATCATGGACTCTTCATCAGACTTTGTTTCGGAATTCAAGCGTGTTTATCCCTCATCTATCCTCCATACGATTCACGATGTGTATGGGAGATTATCACTTTTAACTGGTTTCCTAATCCCCCATCATCCAAGATGCTTTCACAGCACTGTTGTGGAGTTGCCCGCCGTATGGATCCTTATGCCGTCGAGATCATCTTTTACAAGAGAATGGAAAGAAGATATACCTATGCCTACCTGGTAGAGTTCTTCAGATAATTGGAAAACTTCGTTACTCGAACCAACTTTTGGACAAACAAGGTTGCAGAGGTCACGCTCAAGTGGGGCTCGTTTGGTGACTTTGAGATTTCAAGACGAAATTCCAGAAGATGTTTGATTAACCATGGAGTTTTGATTGATTGTACATGTTGTTGTTGCGAAATCTTTCCTTTCCTAAGGAACATCGATTGCGAGTCAATGCCCATCTTGCACAGTACCTGCCCACCCTTCCGCATCTGTTAAGTTTGTGATGCGTTTTACATTCTGCCGATACAGTCGAGCAAAACAACTCCAGTCCAAGTGGATGGCTCTGGTACTTATAAGAAGGCCCAGTTACTTTTCGAAAAGATCGTCGAGTGGTTCCTTTTTCGCCTGGAACTATGGGATCAGGAAAAAAGCACCATTGCTCGAGCATTGGACAGAGGAATGGCCAGTTGTTGGATCCGTTTAACATTGCAAAACGGAGAAATTCTCATGAAGTTGGCAAAGAAGGAGAATCCTATTCCAGTTGTTACTACGATTAAAAGGCGATCCCGCTTTAAACGACAATGCCAACCCTCTGGCAGAATGCCTGGAACTCTTGCTTCAGCAGATCCTTTGGTGGGACCACGTGTCAAACATTTCTGGTCCAATATGATTGGCTTTGAGCATGTTTCCGAAGTTGGAGTGTATTGTGTGCCTTTCAAATGTTTCGACCCTGAGGCCAATGGAGGAAATCCACGTATAGAATTTCCACCTGAAAACGTGGTCTGGATATCATCTCATTGATGGAACAATGCCCATGGAGTTTCAGGAGGGGGAACCGGGCTGTGGAACCTTGTGCCTTCTCTCGTCAAACGATACTTTGATCAGTTCTTGGCCAGAGTCTTTGGAACTCACCATTCCTCTGGCGACTTTATGCGAAATGCATAGTTTATTTCCAAAATGGTGTGCACAATTTCCTTTTAAAGGAATTCAATTGAGGAAGCATTTCATTGATGGACCACAAAAATATATAGATCCACCTATACGCCTGGAAAAGATGTACCTGGGAACCGAACACGTTTTTAACGAGGAGAATATTTGTGCAAAAAAAAATACAAAGATGGGGTATCCCTTACGTTACGGTTTACCCACTTTTACGCGTCATCCAATTTGTCCTCCACCTTGATCACGTCGTGGTGACCCTAAATATGATGGAAGTTTGGTGAATATTTGTTTATCCCTCTTCAAACATCCCTATTGTAAATTGTCAAGGAGTGGTTTCCAGGAGGATCGGAATGAATGTGATTCTTTTGGTGGGATCGAAACAAAAAACTCGTATGATCCCATCTCCGTAAAAAGTTTAATTAGTGTTGAGATTCAAAAGTTTTAACACGTTTATCAGTTCCTATGGATCGTATTTTGAGGACCAAGATTGCCCAAGACGTTGCATTTTGAAATGAGGACTGAACCGATAGCACAGGAATTGAACGTGTACTATACTGAAAACTTTTTTAACTTCATAGGATGCATACTTTTAAAAGGATGATCGACGGTTGCTTTGGCAAAAACCATCCGATGCAAGAGCTATTCCCCAAATACGTTACAGACAAAGGATGCGTGTGAACTAGTTGGAGGAGTGGCACGACCAATTTTTGAAAGGAGACCACGTGTGGAACCTGAAGGATGCGTCCTGTATTGTTGCGGATGCCCAGGATGTTTAGTGGATATTGTGAAAAAAAAATTTCCGATATTTGGCGGTCGTGAATCCCGACAAAAATATCCAACAGTATCAAGAGGACACTGACCATTCCCTTATGGGCTGAACGGTTCAAAAGATTCGAACAATTGAAAAAGGATTTGGATACCTCAGTCTTGAAAAAAAAAGGCATTCACGAGTTTTGGAAAAGGATACCAAAGATCGAAAGGAATTTGCCTTGTCTGGAAGAAAATAGATTTAAAATTCAAGAGTTTCCAGACTCAATGGATAAATTGCAGAAGAAGCAAACGCATGAAAGCCATTAAATATTCGTCAAGAATTATTTTTGAATATCCCTATATCAAAAGACTATTGCCACATATTTAGGGACCCTTGGGAGAGATTGTTGGATGAAGAATAAAGAATATTGCAGAAAAAAACACGACGAGATTGTGTAGAAAATGTTTGTCAAAAAGGCTCTGGAGCCGAGAGAGACATATTTTGACAAATTTTTTAAAACCGCAGTCTACATATCCTTGGATGAAATTGAAAAGTTGTGTTGGAATGAACCCACCTTGGAAATGTCCTGCACCATCGAATCGAGTACAATGGAAAGAGAATATCTCACAAGAATTCTTCACCCGGGAGCGGAAAATATAACTGTCTATTTTACAGTAATTCAATGGTCTTTGGATCATTTGAAAAAATTGTTGGTGAAGTGGTACCATCACACCTGAATTGTAATACTAAACGGAAAGTGATTTAAAAAAAAAAAAAAAAAACAAAAAAAAAATCGTGCATTATCTATTTGCACGGAATACATTTATATTGTTTGTTTGTTCATTACTTACTACTCTGGATCTCGTTGTGCTAAACCATTATCCTTTAAAAACAAAAAAAAAAAAAATTTTTTTTTTTTTTTTTTTTTTTTTTGTAATATAAAGAATGTCTACCACACTTTTCTTCAATCATTGTTTGGAAGCCAGTATACTTTGCAATCGATCCCTATTTGCATGGAATACATTTATATTGTTGTTTTGTCATTACTCTGGTCATTTCGTTTTGTGCCTCACAACAGCATCTATTTAATCAAGAAAGTCTAAAGACTTTTGACCAAAGAGTACATACTCTTCGAATGAATATGCCGCCGCTGAACGTTTCCGCTCATGTTTGAGGCCGATTCTGGCAATTCTGATGCCGCATATTCGGAATTTTATTCATTTTCTGGATACTCGAGTCGAGTGCCTGCTGATTCGAGACGGACCCCTGGATATTCATCACAATTATTCGGAACGGACATTGTATGCTCTCTCGGACAAGAACCTCGACCGACCAAGAAACTCTTGCTTAAACGTGTTCCATCATGTTGGGATCTCAAATAGATTTGGCCATTCGTCATCCTGCAAGTTGTGTTCACTTTTGAAGCGCGATTCCCCCCTTTCGATGCCCTTTTCAGAAGTGTGATTTGGTCGTGGTTTTCTTTATCATTTGTGCTTTTTTGCGTCCATTTACCCTATTTTTTTACGAAATGATTCACTCACACGCATATGGGTACAAAAAAAAAATGTCGTTGTGTTTCCTCGATGCCTGGATCGGGGTAAGGAGTTGAGCTTTACGTCGCAGATTGTTCCACCCAACAACGGTGAGACTGGTGGCGGTGGCAGACGATGGTTCCGAAATCTACCGAACAAGTGGATTTCTTTTTGATCATTGTCCTTCCGAACCGAGCTGCTGCTTACATGCCCCAAGTGTATCAACAGAAGCGATTTGATATTGATTCCCTTGGTCACTCAATTGTGGTGGAGTCCTGGTCATCTTTGTTTACCAACTCTTGTCAATATTTGTATGCTCCTCTGCGGAAAGGAATTGGGTCCCTGATTAAATCCAAAACGGCGTTGGTGGTTAATCCATTTGAAACAGGATGTTTATTCACTCTTGTCAGAAAAACGGTTTAACTTTAAAGAAGGAAAATCGGCAGGAAAATGACGGTACGCCTCATGAATCTCATCGAGAAATTGGATCCAAATGGAAAGTGTTTGTGGAAAAAACCATCGATTTATCGAGAAGTCAACATGCAAACGTCCCTCTCAATCCTTACTTGTCGTATCTCAATCGTCCGTCAATGTCCGCAATAAAGTCAAACATAATTCAGTTCCCCTCCTTTCACGATATTATTTGGGATTTTTATGCATTTTGGTTGTTTTGAAACGAAAATGGTGGGAAGACCACCATGATGTACGCAAACGGTCGGTTTCTTCTACCTGTGATCTTTGATCCCGTGTTTCATGAATGCCCCAGCGCGATGCCTTGTGGAGGGCGTTGTTAACAATTGGAACCCGATTCCCCATTCACCCTCATTATCATTACTTTTGTGTGATCATGAAGCC
>VIGQ01002255.1:0-12864 GCA_009663005.1 Actinidia chinensis | reverse complement strand
TCATTATTATTATTTTAGTAAATATTAATGATTTAAATAAAATAAATGAATAAAAACGCCTAGGCCCGCCCGCCTAGGGCGGCGCCCCGGCCTACCGTCTAGGCGGCTAGGCCCCCCCCAGCACACGATTACCGCCTAGCGATTTTTATTAACCTTACCCATTTGTTATGTCAATGGATAATCTCGTGGTAAAATCTCTATCTGCGATGTGGTGGTGGTGTTCTAATAATAGTTTTGTACTGTGATGCCACTGGACTTTTATGCTTCCATGCTAAACTTATGGTTGTACTTATCCGGGGCGCGCTACATCAGAAAACCAATGCATTAAACAACTTTGCTTGTTCTGATAGGTTTAACATGTCTATACCATGTCGCATTGCCATGGTGAGGAAATTGTAAGGAAACCTGAAGTGATATAAGAAATGGCCTTTTTAAACACTTGTGATACTTTAACAAATGTGATGTACTTGAGTTATGGGTTATAGTTGATGATACTACCTTAACATACGTTTGGCATTGGTATGGTCCCTAACTGTATCACATGCTTCCAGCATATCTTCGTTTGGAGTTTATCGCTATATTTCGAAAATATATCCTCACTTCATAAAAAGTTGTGTTATAAGAATGTAACATCACTTGTAAATTATAAAAAATATTGTTTTATTACCCTACTACTGTATACGCCATTTCAACTAATAAATTAAGAAACTAATATCTTCATAAATCAAAAAGATTAGAAGTCAATTACACACATTGTTGTAGACTATACCGGACATCACAAAAAATATACCTGCATCGTTAAATACCTATAGGGTAGGTCGTTTGGTCCGGTGGGCATGGAGTCGAGATGGATGAGGCAGTGAACTTTGATTGATGGTGGTTAATGATTTTCACAGTGGGAGTTTGGAGCTGGTGGTCCATGGCATTGGGTGGACATGGGGGTTGAAGGTGGTGGTGTTGACTTCGGCATTGACTGCCATAGTGGTGGTTTGGTCATGGCAGTTCATAGCAACTGGGTGCGTATATAATACAGCCTATATTCTTCTTCCATTTACGATTTTCAATTCCACTATCATAAGTGTGCTACATTGGCCATACAACTACAAACAAACAACTTTGCTTCTTCTAATTACGTGAAATAAGAAAGTTTCCATAACACTAAATACTTTACAAGGCGCGAATCAACTCGATATCTATGTCCCACAACTATATTAGTGTATTCATCATTTTCCGGTTTGGGTTTGTCGCTATGAACTCCTATATTTCAAAATATACGTTGTCCCCAAAAAGTTTTTTTATGTACATACGACATACATGTAGCATTCAGAGTAAAAGTAGCAAATAACAATTGTTTAAAAATCAATAAATCACCAAAAATGATGTTTGAAGAACTAATTGGGAATATTAAAACAAAATGAATGATACATTGTATAACACACAAGCATCATAAAACATACAACAAATAATCAAACACCTACAATATCTATTAATTTTAATTACTTCGGAAAATAATTCAAACACACATCCATGATTAGTTTCAAATTAGTTTACTTAATGTTTGCTATTTCCCAACCGATTTCACCATCTATAGGGGCCCAAATTAGACTTGGGCCCGAGTTTGGGCCGAACAGACTGATAAGGTTGAACTTAGCCCGACCCAAGTCGTCTGGATAGGACGAAGCAGTTAATTGGGCCGGATTGTATCCCACTTGGCCCAACACTTGGGATGGGTCAAAAAGCACGTTTTAGACCGGGCTAACGAACTTAAGGGCGGACCAGACTGTCGGACAGCCTAAACTAGAATCGCATATGGATTTGTCCCGAACGGAACGAGGACAGAGATGTGAAGTCTAGGCCAAACCGGATCTTACACGTGGTGTGGTTGGATTGGGTGTTTTATGCCATGGTATACGGAAGGACGGCAAGCTCCTAACTGCATGGACCTTTAACTATCTCGCCAAGAATAATGGGAAGGAGAGAATAATAGGAGGGATAACTGGGAGTATGCAAGCACCGTGAATCATGAATGGCTTAGAGGATAAGGTGAAACCGTCTATAAATAGGGGACCAATTGAGAGCTAGGTAAGCAATCTACCCATACTGAAACTCTTCACACTCTCGTCTAGTCTCAGATCCACTGAATAAGCATTGGAGAGATCTTTCCTGGCCAAACTCATAGCAATAAAGCTTAACGTTGTTCTTCCTTGTTTTAGAGATCAAGAAAGGAGCGGTGGTTCTCAGAGGACTAAAATCTTTTGACTTTTAATGAATCCACAAACCAAAGGCAACAAGTAAAAAGGCTAACAAAAATTATTGCAAGGTATTAAGTATTTTACCTGTGCAAGGCTTGGGCAGAAACTCATAGTGTAATCACGAGGCACCAGTGAAGGTGCTCGTCTGATCATCGTACGCGTAGCTTTACGAGCGTGGGACACGTGCTTGAAGAACGGCGAGTACTCCGGCCTCGGCGTCCAATACTCTTCGCTACACATACGCGGGTCCCCAACCGCTTTGCACGCTCCTTTAGCACGCGCATTCCCTGTATTGGAATTCCCCAACCCACGCGCCACCACCCTCAGCTCCGCCGGCACGCGCCCGTTGATGTACACGAGGCAACCCCGTGGTAGCTGCATCCCTATCTTGTACCTCCCCTCGCCACCACCATCATCGGAGGTTGTACCTCGACCAAAGCTCATCTAAAATCCGCCTTGATCGCCGTTGAGAGTGAACTCGTGAGGGCGGGGCCGGCGCACTGGACCTCGCCGGAGCAGCGTCGGCGTGGCGCAGGAGAATTTCCTTCCGGCGAGGAAGTCGTGGGATCAGAGTGCCTGGACCAGAGCCTACCCGACCATGAATTGGGGCGTCGTGAGGGTACGGGACTTGCCGCCTCGAGGCCGGTGTGAGCAACTGTCCTGCGCGCTCTAAGTATCCCGGGCCATACCGTGTGCCGGCACCCTGTTGAAGATCTTGAACCTACCGTCTGTTGGATCAAAAAAAAAATTGTTAGGGTTTGAATAAAGAAAATAATGGAATATTAGGTTTTTGGTTGAGGATGTTACCTGAGAGAGAAGAAAGGGAAAGCATAAGAGTGAGAATGGAGGAGGCCAACAAGGGAAAACGATCCATCCAGAGGAGATTAGGAGAGTGGGGACTCTATTTGTTTTCCGGGCGACTAAATTTAAATTTGATCAGTGGAGGTGAACTGGATTTGGGTTCGTCTTTCGTTCTCCTACTTACTTCATTAAAGTTTTGAACTTTTTTCTTCGGGGAAATTACAAACAAAATCTCATAGGTTGACCTCAATATTAAATTAAACTCTACTGTTTTATTTATAACAAATTAAATCTAAAATTTTGATCTGATCCACATTAAAACATTTCGTCCGTTTCTTTTCGTTAGAGTTAATGAAAAAATTTATTAATATCAAGAAATTAGAAAAAAAAACTTTTTAACATCATCACTATTTAATATATGCAATTAGACCTCATTTTTATGTAAAATTTTAAAAAATAACTTGAACATTAATTAAAAATAAAACCTAATTGTAATCGATTAGGGTTTTTAAAGGTTGATAATTTATATGGTATCATTTTTAAAAGTTTTTGAAAGAGTCAATAGATTTTGTCAAATTTAATAAAAGGGAAACTAACAGGAGATTTTAATTGTGTTCAAATTAATTTCAAGAGATTATCTATTATAATTAAACCTCACCATCAATGACTTAGAGTTAATTGTGCTTAGGTCAAATCCTAGGAATGTTTTGTATTTTCCCCTTTTTCTTTTATCTGGCGTTGGCTTTTTCAGTGTCAATAATTACTAATATATTCCATGGGGTTTTCTTTCCAAGATCCAAAAATTAGGAAAACTATAAATACCACCCCGAATTTTTTTCAAATACGCCTCACACGCTCATAGTTTTCTTAAATTCACGTCCATCCCTCTAAATTTATCACTCAGATCACAATTTCCCCTCTCCTTTCAGTCAACAGTTATGTTGCCAGCAAGTTATGATGCTGTCATCTGTTTTAAGCGGTCGAATAATACCCATTTTATCCCCTTTCTCTAACGTAACACACGGCCAATCAATTAAATCAACCAAAATCCCAACACCAATGTTTCAATCTCTCTCCTCCCCCATTAAACCTCTCCAACGTAGCCAACAGGAGATTTATTGTGGCGAATGTGGTGAGCTAGTGGTGGTGTGAGAGGTGATGGGGGGTAATGGTGTTGGTAGAGGAAAGTAGAAGAGAGAGAGAGAAATTTGTTTGTTTGTTTGTTTTGTTACTTTAATGCAAAAGATTAGGATTATTAGTCATTTCCCACTTGGTTTTTAATGGTGAGGAAGAATCTGGCTGTAATTTTTAAAATCATGAGACTGAGACTATAGTTGACAAACCCTCGGGTGGTATTTGATTTTATCCAAAAATTAAAACAAAGCCCAGCCAATAGATTGTAAAAATTAATATTTAAAAAATTCATTTAAATTTTACATGGCCTTTTGTAAGAAAAAGTTTAGATATTAAACATAAAATTTGAACTGGTTTTTACATACTTTTCCAAAAACACCATTTTTGGTCCAGTTTTGAATAAATAATTTTTTTATAATAATTTATATTTTAGATGTCATTTTTTATTTTTTTTAATTAAGATCTTTTACTTTTTGGTTTGTCTTAATTAAAAAATCAAAAAAGTTAAAAAATATTAGTAGAAAGTTACTAAAATAAAAAAATATTCCAAATAAATTGTAAAAATTAATCATCTAAAAAATTAATTTAGAATTTATTGGCTTTTTGTAAGAAAAAATTGTAATTTTTTTTTTTACTTTTTTAATTTTTCTATTCAAGATAAATCGAATTTTTTTTTAGTATTTTGGATAAGCGAGATGAAATCACATTTTCATTCTGCCATATCCAAATGATGAAATTATAAGAATCGGAAATAACATATCCGTTCTCCTCAAAATTCTTTGTCAATCCAAACATAATATAATACAATCAAAATCAAATAAAAAAATAATACTATAATTTTCTATATTGTCCTTATATCCTCACTTTGAGAAGTATTATGACTATTCTAAGGGTGATGGCCTCCTCTTCCGGCATCAAAAAAAATGATGGGTCAGTTTTCGATTTGGGGCCTCTCTTGGACTCACGGGATAAGCCCGATTATTCTGTTGGCTCGCAAAACGGAAACGTTTTTGAAAATATTTAAAAATATTTTAACGTGAAATATAAAATACTAAAATATAATCTCTCTTAATAAAAATTACATCATTTATGAAAAATTTAAATTCAGTTAATCCATTTATTGTTTAGGTATATAGCGTTGTATTTTTTTTTGTGCATTGTTCTATATTTTAGTCGGTTTTTGATCGTAATAATAATATTTCGTTATTTTCAATTCACTAATTTTCGCTTTCCCTCTTAGAAACGTTTTCGGCTGTTTTCGATGGAAGCAAAATAATTTTGTCCTTGCTCCGGACAAAAAAGGTAAACCATATTATTTAAATAACACACTTACTCTAAGGTTAGAATCCATATAATTTACTCTATAGAGCACTAGATAATTTCTCGCAACAATACGATTTTATCTATTTAAATTGGAATACATGTGGGCCTGTCCTCTATTAAAAGGGAGACTAGAGAGAGTGACAGACATATATATGCAACGAAGTAAATGAGAAAGCACACGATCAGACTCATAATGACATTAAAAACCTTATGATCATAAAGAGAGCAACAACAGTTTATTTCAAATGCGTCACTGCCAATAAAGTTTTGTGGACAAAATAGAGATGCCAAATTACTGGATGTCATGTTCCTAAAATGGGACCAATTTGCTAGAACAAGGCCAAAGCCCATAAAAAAAATCCTGTAATTTTTTTTGACCTTGTTAACAAATTAAAACCTTGATTTGTTACAATTAAAACTATAAAAATTAATTTGTTTTACGGTCAACCCCTAATTTTTATTTTTTTTTTGTAATTTTCCAAAATTTAAAGCCAAAAATTATGAAAACAAGAGCAGTACTAAAGCTACTCACCCAGTTTAACCAATTACTCCCCTTAAATAAATGCTGAAAATAAATCAACAATGACCGATCAATACAGAATAAAAAAAATAATGAAAAATACCCATATTGATATGTTGATGTAATATGTAAAAATAACAAAAATGCCCAACATTAAAATTTTTTTTTTTAAAAAAATGAAACTTGAAAATATGATGGCAGATTCTTATACTTGATTCCCCTAAGACTATGCCTGGTATCATAACAAAAATGATGCCACACAACCATGCAATAGAAGTTAAAACAAAACAAAACTCTAAAGAGAGGTTCTATGAGCAAAAAAAAAACACGAATAGTGTAAGAATCACTTACAAACATATGAACTTGAGATTAAATGCTTATTTCGAGATATGCATTTCAATTGTTCATATTTATACAGCTAGGTTATATATACAGTATATACTGTTTTTAGTTTTATGCCGAGCTGTTTAGATGCTCCAACAACTTTGAATATTGGGTGAGATTTTGTTAATAGTCTCCAGGGCGGCCGTTTCTTTCTTTAACCGAAAGTTCACATAGTTTAGGCTATTTCTAGATCGAGATGCCCAGGGTTCGAAGCTGGTGTGCCGTGTTACTATTTAAGCATCCCATGTGCACATTGGTTTAACCATTTTGTGGATGCATCTGTTATTCAACCTTACATATTCATATATCAACCATCATGCATATTTGTTTATTACCACTGCTATCTAATGATGAGTTACAATATGGAATAACCAGAGAATAATACATACCTAATTGGTCGGGTATCGAGAACCTTTCTCAGGAATAGGGGCCTTTACATTGTTGCAACCATGTAATTAAGCAATTGGGACACGTTTGGGGTCTTCTGGAAGAGAATGGATGTTTGAATTTTACCTGTTCACTAGCTAAATGCCTAGAGAGAATATAAACATTGAATATGAACGTACAACTACGATTACCACTCCACGATTATGCCATAATTGTTGCTGATATGTTTGAAAGCCTTAAGTGGGCTAAAAGAATCAATTGGAAGGACAGATCCCCCTAAAAAACACATTTTGCAAGGTTCAATCATGAAAAAAAAGGGAGACAACTGAGAGATTTGTAAGCAACAAACCATCTAATTTTGGCTAAACAACAAATTATTAACATGTAACTTTATCCACAGTTAACAATTAACTAGGGCTCCACCAAATTCAAATATTGAACACTACAGTGGCATGTGATGTGGGTGCTTACGATTAATGAAGTCAAAAAGAGCATGTATGGACCAATTTCGTCTCCCACTTAAATTAACATATGGCTTGGGTGCTCACTGATCCCATACCCGTGTCCTTATTGGTCCACATGCACAAGTCGGCATATTAAGTTCTGATACTGTGGTGTGGGGAAGGAAAACTCAAGGAAATTAATAGATAGGAAAATCGAAAAAGAAATTAATTTTGTCACTTCATTACACCTGTATTTGCTTTTTACCTTTCCTGTCCACATTCCCATGCACATTCCATGATTCCTATACACTAAAACTTTTTGATTGGTCACACCACTGAAAAAGAAATTGCTCTGGAATGCAGACCTTTTCCTTTTCGAATACCATTATTAAGTGTATATTGAAGCCATTTACATGAAATATTTTCTCTACAAGTCAAATCAAAGAAACTCCAACCTTTAATACCATACAGAGGCATTTGTTAGATGCAAATAACCGAAAATGTAGGGCGACTTTCAAACAACAGAACACCACTCCCCAGTGTTTAGCTACACTTATCAATTCCCCGTTGCATGCAATCCGTTGAAAAAAAAATGATGTAATTCAAATGTCTAATATTTCTAGGGGTACATGGTAGATCTTTTACTGATATATTTTCTATGAGAAAGGATTTTTCCTATATCATTGCCGAATAAAAATGTCATATATTCCATTGACTAGGGAAAAGACATTCTTGTTGATCTTATAACTATATTGGTGCTGCAGTGATATATGGGCATGACACAGCTCAAAATCTAGGAATGCATTTCATTTTTTTAACTTGAATGGTGAGAATAACAGGACAGTTGAAAAATATGTGCGGAAATTTCGCTGCCATTTCGTTGGTTCGAATGCTGGCTATAGCGCCATGGCCTTATCCCTCCAAAAGAGCTAATGAGTCAAAGCATTAATCCTTATTTAAAGAGATGCGCTAAAATACAGTAGGTGATGGTGAACCGGCTGGTCGTCACCCTTGCTCAATATTCTCCCAGCCAATACAATTAATTGAAGGATTCAATATCAAATGGTGAGCTTTCAAGTAAGGTTTATATACACTTCAATGCCCAAATACATGCATAAGTCAATTGAAAGACATCCATTGGTCTGTTTTATTATGAGTCTGTGTACACACAAAAAAACTTAAAGGTGTCGCACTAAGGTTGTTTTAGGACTTATGAATGTGTGCCCAATGAATTTTTTAGAAGATCCTATCCTCGGTTTCGACGGGTTAATCTTAAGAGCTAAACAGGCCAGGTTTAAAGCCATTATGGAGCAAGGTTACATATATTTTTAACAATAAATAAACTAAAAATGGTGAGAGACTGCACAGTTATAATATTTTCTATCCTATCTAAATTGGAGGTTTTTAAGCTTTCAAGGCCCTAATATCAGCCAACTCGGCTCTCTTTCAAAAACGTACAAGCAACAAACAGATCACCCACTGTGTTTCCAACGATAGATTGATAAGCAACCGATAATTGCCCCAAGAAGTTAACTCTGCATTGTCATGAGTCCATCCTTTATCAAGTTTTTGAAACTTTACTATTGTTGAACATCTGTCCCTTACAAAACAAATCATTTTCTTTTCATCACAAGATACAATCATCTTAGACATCCTCTTCAAGCTATAGTTTTATTTTCCATGCTTAAGCAAGACTACTTTCAAAAGTTTTAAAACTCATCAGTTGTTGACACTTGACAAATGAAATTTACTGATTCCGACGTAACGTCATCTTCTACAGCTGTTGTACCAACTTATATAACATAAACCACATAGAAATAACTTTTGGATTGACTATATTGCATGAAGTATCTGATTTTGAGGGCGGATGAATTAGTTTGGGTTGACTAAAGTTTGTAGGGGAGGAGTTTTGTGCTCTCAAGGCATAATGCTAGTTCACTAAACTGCCATCGCTGTAAGTTTATCATCTTCTCCGTGAAATATTTTGTGGATTTTCTTTTTTTTAGTTAACATAACTTGCAACACACTCACACACAAAAAAAGTTTGTCTGGCATTAGCAAACTAGGATCTGTGAATAATATTTTGGGCTACTGCGTTTGCAATAATAATTTTGGTACAATATTGAACTTTGTGAAATTATACAGCTATTATGGCAGCCAGTAACAATCGTAAAACCACATACTTTTGGTATATAAAAAATAATAGTAACAGGTGCGGTCCGTGCCATCAAGTAACAATGAAGTAGATGAAGATCAACTCTAGTAGTTGCTATTAACTACTACTTGTCACAAGAAAGCCACCGGAAGGAAATATGATTAGTCCTCGCACTTTGATCAGCTTGCAAAATCAAATTCATCCCTCCTCGAGTCATTCACTAATACAAGTTAATTCCTTGTATCAACTTAAAGAAAACAACCCAAACAAGACTTCAACACCCAATTTTCTCATTAACCAGCAATTGTGTTTCCTTCAGAATGCTCTCGTTCTGTTTTAGTAAAAATTAATCAAAATTTGATTCCCAAGCTTGGCATTAGTCTGAAATTAAACTATCTGAATATAAGTCCATAACGTTGGTTGTGGGTTATGCATATACTTTCCCCCCCCCGCCTCTGGCACACATATCATCCCAAATAGCATGATCCCCAAGCTGTAGTTTTAATGAATGAAGATCAGCCATCCAAGACAATTTCAGTACACAGAGTATACCTAGAGACTAATAGATAACCTTGATCAATGTTTGGGCCATGTACGAGAGTGAAAACAGATTCCTACCAGAGGCCAACCTCTAAGTCTTCATAAACTACATAGCAAAGTACAGGGTACTGCATCGATACAATGCACAAGAGTAAAAGGCCATGAACAAATATCAATATGATAATCAATCCTCTGGTCCTTTTAAACAATTGGAAGAACGTCATTCTAGACAAGACAAGTCGTTTAAAACAGTCCTGTGCAATAACACGAGAAGAGTTACAACCCTCTGCAATTCCTAATAGAAACACTAGAAATGGAATGAATGAATGCCTTTATGTAACATTACCGTTGCATAATATCACTTACAGAAAGAAAGATAAAAAAATGAGTGCAACCTGGACATAATCTATTGTCCTCTCATGGCAGAATTCATTAAGATTTAAATAATATATCATAATCAGATAAACATACCAACCATAGTAATGAAAAATATCTATTTTAGGTGTTAATTCAAGAACGAATAAGTTCCATAAGAAGAAAGTACTACCACCGTACCATGACAATTGTAGTTTGTTTTTTCTTCACATCACAGGCTGCCGGGCACCTCCAAAATGAAATGAAAATGCTGATGCAGGAAATTAAGAACATTTCTGCTGCATTTCAACCGCACCCCACAACTGGGATAGCATCAGCAGTATCAAGTAAGGTAAGCAGTAAAATGTGAAAGCTTCTGTAGGAAGCTTCAACACGAGTTGACTGCTTTGGCAGTTCTATCTGAAATCAATAGATAATCCTGACTCAAGTAAAATGGCCGCATCATTCCGAGGTATTAATTAGGTGTTTTGTAAATGTTTTAACAGCAATTAGTAGGTCAAGGGTGATGTATGCTATCATGATAAACATGAAGTGATCACACTGAAAAAAGGAATGTGTTGCTATGGGCAACAAACAATAGAAATGACACATACAAAGCACGAGCCAATAAACTACAATCTATATGGCTTCGGTTTGCTACTCCTTCATTAGTTTGCAAATCATCAAATATAATCCCCACAAGGGGAATTTGATTCACAAACATTATTTTATAGCTTCAATCAAATTATTAGCTAGTCCACCTCCTCAGGAAACATACTCTTACACATCAAGATTAAGTTACCTTGACCATAGGCTGTCATAAGAAGTGAACACAATTTAGGAAAAAACCCTTAATAAGTTTTGGTTTAGTGTGAGCTAGAAACAGTAGATACAGCGTTAACAAAATAAATATTAATATTAACAAAGATCCTGGCAATTTATAAACCCCAACCACCCCATTGTACCCACATTACCACGACTGATGATTTATAGAAAAGTGAGGGAAAAAAAGTAGAATTAAATACTCTGTGGCAATAAAAGATATTTCATGTAATTTCAATTACCTGGTCAGATCCTTATAAGCACAGATTTTCCTTAATAATCTAAGGGCCCCCCAACTCAACTATTGAAATATTTTACAGCTATGACAATATTCCTCTACTGTCTTTCAACTTGATTGTCAGATGTTCCTCCAGTAGCCATAGAACAAGATCATTACCCAAACACAACCACGAAAGGACAGTAAATATGGCAAAAAGCCACCGCCTATGGAACCCTACATTCTTTTAGGGCAGGAACAAGTTTTGCAGGTTCAATAAGGACTATTTTAACCCAGGCACTCGTCTACCACATGTGGACACCCCTCTCCTTCGCTTTCACCACAGTGTTGAAAAGCAAACCAAGAATCTTATCACACTTGAATCCAACCCCCTGATTTATTATATATTGCATCCCTATAACCTGCAAACGTGCCATGAGCAAGGGAGAGAATGTTGAAATTAATATGATTCCAAAATAATGTTGACCTGAGAGATTTTCCGTGGAATGTAGAGATCTCTTCAAGACTGAAGCAGCCGATATTGCTTCTTTGGATGGTTATCCAACCCAGCCCCACATAGGGACATAAACCAGCAGCCAGCAGCATACTACTAGAGCAGGCAGACACAACGAGCAACAAACAAAGGCTAGAGCAACTAACAGGGGGTGAAACAAAAACTCAGTAACCACGGCCTAATAAAAACAAATAAAATGAGGATCACCCGCTAACAGCAGCAGGCACCTCTCTAAACAGCAAACCAAACAGACCAGGGAGAGGTTCACCCACTAGCAGCTGCAGGCACTACTCTTTGCGGTACATATAGGTAGAAACCTTTAGCGGATTCAGCATCACAAAAGATCTAGGAACAGACTTCATCAGCATAGTATCTCTAACAACATTAGCAGCAGAGACCAACTTGAATCGGAAAGATCAGCAATAGGTAGAAAACAGGACCCTGCTTTAGAACCAGAACCAGCAGCAGCCAGAAACTACAGATCCAGACCCGACTTTTTTTTTGGGGGGGGGGGGGGCGAGGGGACAACAAGAAGAAGCTGCGTAAGCCAAGAGAAAGACCAAACAGAAAATACAAAAAATGACATAAGGAAACTTGACTGGAGGCTTAACCAGGAAGACACTCAGCCTCTACGGTTGAGAACCAGCATTAGCCCAGTCAACAAGCAGGAAAGACTAACCTCCAGACATAACCAAACTACAACAGCAAATGACTCCAGCATTAGACAGCTGGGGCCATGGGACCATCCCCAAACGCAAAGCCAGGAAGGCTCACTAACAAACCACAGGATGAACCACATAAAAATATCAAATCAAGACCCCTAAGCCATAGCATACGGCCCGCAACATAAACTGGGGACAAGGACCAGATCCCAGACACAGCTCCCCAACACAGAAAAACAGAGCCCTTGGCCGGAGGAAACTGCTGCCACAGCACGTCAAACTAAAAAAATTGTACTCTTTTATTTATTTATTTTTGTGAGAGTGTGCGAGTGAGTGTGTTGTGTGCGAGATTATAC
>VIGQ01002254.1:52500-53556 GCA_009663005.1 Actinidia chinensis | reverse complement strand
TACAATCTTTGAAGAATATTCGTATTTGTTTGTTTTTCCTCCATTGTTTGAGAGGTGAAGGTAATTGATGTATTATATGGTAGTTTTCTAGAAGAAACAATAACAAAAATGCTAGATACTGATTTTTGTCACTGCTACATATGAAGCTTTTGTTGTGGCATATGAGTGCTAGGGCTCATAATTGTCTTCTCGAGCTATTATCGCTCTTCTGAGGGTTGTAGCGACGTCCTCTGAGACCAGGTATCTCCGAATGTGTGGACTAGGAAAAAAAAATGCATCGCATCATGTATTGTGCGTTGATTTGATATTAAGACATCTTACCTTAACATTTTTCACACCTTTTTGATATATTTGGTTAAAGGATCTTGAGCAGGGGTTTTGTATCATCCAGAACTTCACGGATTTTAAATTTTTGTGGTGACGCATCTTGTTGATTAATATTTCCAGATGATAACCAAAAAACTTGAAGATTACAAATGATGACATCGCCTCAAGTTCTTTTCCTGCTACGTGCCATTGCTACAACATTGTTTGTCCTGCATTAATTTTGTACTCTCAAGCCAGGTTTGTCTTTGTCTATTGTTCTCACGCTAGTTTTGTCCTAATTTATTCATGTGAAATGTTTACATGCATCAAATCTTGGAGTCTCATCTGTGTAGATGTGAGCGTTTATGCTTGATTTTAAATATTTCCTTTATCTTCTTACTGTAGTCTACATTTCAATGGGAATAGTCTTGTTTCTGTGTTTATTTTGAGGTGATCCATTGACAGCAACTAAGCTTGTTTATGGATTCTATAATATGGGATTCCGGCACACGAGAGAACACATTGCGATTGAAAACTGGACTGAACCTTTTGGTGGAGATGTGAAGAACTTTCAGGTGTGGTTTGTCATGTGGTTCTTCGTGCACTTCTTAATTGATGGTTTATGCCAATGAGAGTTTTTTTTTTACATTCTTTTGGTAAAACATGTTTTTCTAATTGCTGTTATGTGGTTTATCTGGCAGGCTTCAGAGTTTTGTAATCAATTGACCAAACTACTTTGGGACCATCGAG
>VIGQ01002254.1:15000-17500 GCA_009663005.1 Actinidia chinensis | reverse complement strand
GGAAGCAAAAGGAATATTAGTTAATCGAAAATAGTAACAAAGCCGGACAACAAGAACTCAAACCCATAGGAATGATACAGAGAAACAAAAGATCCAAACTTCAAATCACACACTAACCCTCCACAAATCTCTAGACATTAGAAAAATAAGAGGGGTTACCCTTAAAAGGCAGACATTGATAGGTCAACCAAAAATGACAAATAAACATGCCTGTCCACATACGACAATCGGATACCCTCAAGTTTATCCTCAAAAGTTCTAACTTTTTCTCTGTCTTAATGCAACCAAAATAACCCCACAGAAATCAATTAACATGCATTGTGAGCAAGTATTTGGAGAGCCAAACCAAGAATTGATCCGCTAATTGCAATAAGTTAATATACCGCGAATTCCCAAAAAATTGAGGCTGATATGGGCAATACAAAAAGAAATGCTATAATGGATTCTCATTCCTCCTGCGCGTGCCGCACCATTGAGGACGAACGCTCCAATTAGGTCTCCTTTTTTGCTGATGTAAAAAAAGACATTATAGTATGACCACACCCATTCATTAATCATGTGACAGTTATGAATGCCAAACGTTCACATTAAGGACTTCTTAACTTGAGAGGCAGCAACCACATTGCCAAACCTTTTCCGAGGGAATTAATAGAAGAAGAACATTTGGTAGTTATCAATGAATTTTTGTACAAAAAAGGCACGATAAAAAGACCTCAAGAAGTGAAGATCAATGACACACCTTTAGGTATATTGGACAAATGCTAGGACCATTGCGAATTAATAGGCGTTCAATCATGGTATTTACATTATAGCTCTTTTGGGGTTTGCACACATGATTTTCAGGAAAAACATTACAAAAATAGTCAATCAACAAAATAAAAAAGAAACGGAGGGGAAAAGCAAAAAGGTTGCAGATTAGTATCTAATTACAGGGATAGTGATGATTTTTTAAAAGGTGCTTGGTTAACACTTAATGTGATGATTCTCCCATCGAGACTCTCATGGTTGCGTTTTGGTACCAATTATTTTACCATCCCTGCTTGATTTGGGATATATTTAGAGTAATCGTGGTTGCTTGCAGGACAGCATAATGATCTTTATTTTTTTTTTTTGCTTAAAGGAGGTCGACTTGAGCTTTATCCTATGGTGGGTGTCTATGATAGAGTGTTTGCTAAATTCTTCATATGCTGTTCTGTGCACCACAAGGCTCGGAAGGGACACTCACAATTTGAATTATCTTGCCTTCGGTTGACGCGGATGCAGATTTAGGATGGTGTGGAGGATCCTCTGCCATTTCAACTCGCCCACACCATCATTCAAAAAGACCAAAAAGCTATTATTTATTAAAAAGAGAGAAGTTGTTTTCCCCCCATGGTATTGTAGTTGCGAAGGTAAGGTAGAGGTTATTATAGCAGTCAGAATGCGGAGGAGTTGTCTGTCCATGTTTTGATCACTTATTATCTGCATCAGTAGTACACGTATCTTTCCAAATGATACTGTTTTATGCAACTTTTTTTTTATTACGGTCGATATTTGTTATGTAATGAATGTTGAATTTCTTTCTGAGTGTTGACCTCTAGTGTATTGATGGTTTGGCTTGTTTATCTTAGTATATTCTGACAGACTTAACTCGTTCTGCTTGTTGTTCAGAGCCAGATTGTAGTATTGAGCACTTGAACCAACACCACTGCAGCACCGCACACTGACGCACAAGTGCAATATGGAAGAAATGAGCAGTGATGAGCTGATCGCCATTGGCATTAGCCAGTGATATGTCTAACCTTTCCCTTCAGGACCAGTTTTGAGTGTGTGGGTGTATCAAAATGGCACTGAAAGGGAAAGAGGAAATCCGGGATTTGCCAAAAGGTTACCACTGACCTTTAAACTGATAGACAGAGTTTCGAGGGGCTCCCTGTGTGGAAACAAAGTATTGAGAGAGGGAAACAATGCTTGTGATAGAGCCTGATTTAATTGAAAGAATTTTAGGTCTCGAAGGGGACGCGCATAGTGACAGCCGAGGAGATTTGTTAACCTCAAACAATCACATCCAAAGGTGTCCAGATGATTTACCCCATTAACATAGAATAATTGGAGGTTTGGCATTGGAAATGATGGCCTGTGTGAGAGGGATATGGGAGGAGACTGCACAGAAATTACTTTGATCCTGTTCTTTGGAGGCCTCAAAAATTTTGGTGGCAGGAGGAGAGAGGAGAAGCGCTGTGGTATAGACGGTGGATCTGAAGGTCCAATCGAGCTATCAAAGAGAGAACGTCATATGATTTCATTGAATGAGTAAGTTAAATGCCAAGGCGATAGTGGCACCCAATCCAAATTGAATTCAGCAACTGGAAAATGGTGCTCTGAAATCTTCTTTCAGCAGCTGATGCATTGCCCCGACACACTTCAGATAATGACACAGAAACTTCAACCAATGTGGGAGAACTGCAGGAGGACAGCCAAAGTTCCGGGTGCCACGCCCACATCCATCAGAAAACATTGG
>VIGQ01002250.1:7500-15000 GCA_009663005.1 Actinidia chinensis | reverse complement strand
TTATAGGGTTGTTCAAAAAATTCCATGGAACCGAAAAATCGGTTTAATCCGGTTCAATTAAATCGATTTGATTCGATTTTTTAATGAGTCAGTTCAGTTTTAATTCCGAAATCTTGAAAGCCTATTAGTCCGGTTCAATTCACGGATTTCTGTGACCAGCTCTGGTTTCGAAACGAACCAAACCAAATAATATTAATAGTTTTTTATATTTTAATACAGTGAGGTTTTTTTGTTAGTAGTTGTTGCCTATAATTTTGTTATTGTTTTTTGTTGTTTGTGTATTTTTTGTTGTTAGTGGTGTTGTTTTCTGCTGTTTGCTTTGCTGATGTTGCGGCTATTCTATGTTGATTTTTTTTGCTTGTGTTGTTTCTTTGTGTTTTGTTATTTGCTATTACCCAGTGCTTGAACTTCTGGTACTATTTTGTTGCTATTTTTTAAATTTTCTTGACTCGTGTTTTCTTAATTAATTTATGAACATCTTAATTTGGACTTCTAAGTTTATGTGATCATCTTATTATATAGTTATCATAAATACGTTTATGTCATGTATATGTAATTGTCTAGTTAAAAATTTTATAATTTATCTACCAAAATAGTAGTTCCAAAAAGGAACTCAAACGTTATTTTTAAGTTCGGAATGGATTGGTTTCAGTTTTTGGACGGATCAGATAGGTTCAAAAAATTCAAGAACCGTAGGGTTCAGTTTGATCATTGGTTTACTTAAAAATGAACAAATTCAATCCGTAGACACCACCTACTATTTTTAGAGTTTTTTTTATTGACCCTCTACTACTTGGGGTATTGGTAGTTTGAATTTGTTGATTAGGTCAAATCATAAACCGCAATATGAACACAGTTTGGAACTTTTTTAGGAGCCAAACTAAATTCGCAACCGTGATACTGAACATGCTTGCAAAATGAACTTGCATTAGACTAACCGATCTGAACCTAATGTGAATATTAGTAAATCGAACCAAACCGTAAATATTAATAAACTAGGCCAAACTGAGCCGTGAATAATCGATAACTCATCGGTTTGGTTAAAATCTGCATTTCGGACTGCAAAACGAACCACGGTGTCGGTTTTTTTTTTTTTAACTTTAAACTGAACTGTACAAAAAAAAATGAATTGTACGATTCGGACTGATTCATTCGATTTCGCAATATAATCGATTTTTTTTCACTCTTACTCAATACACCTTCAATATCCCCAACTTACCCTCATCTTCTAGGGAGTAGATATACCGAGCCTTTTTGATTTTCATTTAAAAGCTTCCTAGATGAAGTAAGACCCAATAGATTTCCCTTTAGCCCTGTAATAATTTAATTTTTTAAATTAAAATTATGTGTCCTTTATCAATTTACAATTTAAGACAAAAACTCAAACTCTATTCACACACAGCCGTCCTCCAATGCCGTCCCTCCCCATCCATCATCCATGAATTATAGTTCTATCGACAACACTAAAACTGGCTAGATTCTCCATAGAGACCACCAATGTATTATTATGACGATGCTCTGCTTAATATATTTTGGAATTTTATCATATTTTATTTTTAATTTTTCTATAAAAATGTTTTAAATGTTGGAATAATTTGGTGTTTACACCAACTTTACGCCAAATTTAAGGTGAGACCCACATGTTCTTTTTAGTGAGTCCAAGTTGTTTTGTGTTCTCCTCCATGACAAGATGAAGAACAAGTATTTATTTGCTCAAATCCATGGAGGTTTGAATGAAATAATGGCTTCCAAAATAAGTACCATGAGTATGAATTTTGGGTAAAACCAAATGTTAGTCCCACATTGATTTTCTATGGAAAAAGTAATGAGTTTATAAAACCTAAGTTTGGTTAAGAGTTTGGGTTCCCACTTTTGTGAAAAGGGAAATAACCTATGTAACCCATGGTTCGACCCATTACCCCATGTGCGCCGCCGCCCATTACCCCATGTGTGCCGCCGCCGTCGGTTTGGTGCGGGTGCAAATTAATAATATTAAAAAGTTTGGGCCTATTTATTAATTATTTTTTAGTTTTGAATTTAAAATTCAAATCCAACTGTTGTAACTTCCATTAAGGTTGCGTTTGGCTGTGAAGAGTTGCAACTCCTCCTAAGGGTGCGTTTGGCTGGTAACTTTTCAAATGGGTGCGAATATTTCTATAAATAAAAATATTTTCCCTCTGTTTTTAGCGTGAGAAATATACAGAAAAATTCTATGTTTCTTCTTCTCTCTCCGATGAAAGACGAAGTACTGCTCAGATTCCGGCGAGTCTCCGACATAAATTCCGGCAAGGTTTCTTCTCGAATTTTCCAGCGATTGTACCCAAAATACATTTTGTTCGTGGATTTCAGCGATTATTTCAGACGTTCACGCAAAACTATTGTTCCAGATTTCGGTTAATTAATTAAGTTTAATTTACCAATTAAATTATGTTCATATCTGTGTGTAGAGAATTTTATGTGAAAATTCTTCTACTTCTTTTATGTGTTACTATATAATTTTCTATATAAAAATTCTACAGTTTTGATATCTATTTTTCTTATGTAGAAAATATTGTCATTTACTACATGCTATAGTGATTTTTATCAGAAACGTTGTTAGTTTGTCTGTAGGCATTTATATCATAAGTTTGTATAAATTAGACAAAATTTCTTCCTGCTTTATCATTCATATTTATATTCTAGTGTTACATAGAGAGAGTAAATAAAATTTGCATCTGCTGAACCTAACTATTGTAGTGTTATTTAATTCTGTGTCCGTGATATTTTATCTTGGAGTAGCGCCCCGCATATGAAAAAGACCCATGAGCGCCTGTGTGGTGGGGGGAAGGGGGGCCGAATTCTGTTTTAATGAAAGAGTGTCCAACACTCGACTTGATCACGCCCTTTTCTTATAGTTTTGACATGTTATTGGGTGGGGGGGGTATAGTACTTTTGTTGGGGTGGGGGGGGGGGATGGTGGGATAATTTATACACATATAACTTATTTTTTACATTATTTTATTATTCCTTGCTAAAGCTGTTTGCGATAATATTTTTTCAACATTAAAATTGTCCCCAACTATTAAAATATTTTAAATTACCTCAAAAAATTCGAAGCGTGACAACATATCCATGAAAACTTAAAAGAAAAAAAACACATTGAAACACGAAGCTTCATACAATGTATTACAACATATTCATGTACAAAAGCCCGAAATTAAATAAAATTTCATACAACATAATACAACATATTCATTCATATACCAAAAGCAAGCAATTAGATTAGCTTGAACCGAACAAAATAGCCAAACGATAGCATAAGTTGATGGCCAAACAAATTGGTGAATAAACAATCTCTACCAAATCAAACTTCAAACCAAAAACCCAACGTGCCTTAACTTTCAAAAAATCCCCATGGCACCCCATACCCAAATCCCAAACACATTGACCACGGACAGCAATGCGCCCGGGCTGTGAACGTACTGTAGGTGGCAGACATCAGAAACCGCCACCGAGGCGGTGAAGGGAGCCGTGATGTAGACGGCCACAAAAGAACGCGGACCAGAGTGAGAAGTCAGCAATGAGATGTAGCACAGGAAGAAGCATCTTCGAATTGTGGTAAAGGAGCAAGGTGCTCAAAATACACTTCTAGTATTAAATCCAATGAATGTAGGACGTAACGTATCTTTGTGAAAACCCAAGTCACAGTTCTCTCAAATTCGTCTGGACCAAGTTTTCAAGTAATTTATCTCACTAACTCCAAAGAAACACATTCAAATTCTCATATCTTATTTCGAAGGGATAGGTCTAGAATAATGACTAGGAAAAAATTTCTAGAAGTCTTCCTACACAAACCTTACTAAAACCTCCTAGAAATTCTTTCAAAAATCATGTTTACCAAAGACTATCTATGAGTCTAATGTCTAACATATCAGAAAACCTCCTAGAAATTCTTTCAAAAATCATGTTTACCAAAGACTATCTATGAGTCTAATGTCTAACATATCAGAAACCTCCTAGAAATTCTTTAAAAAATCATGTTTACCAAGAATATTATGGTCTAATGTCTAAATATAGAAAACCTAGTTTGAACATGAGAGTTCATGATCCTTCAATGTCCACCTAATATCAGATAATTTCAGATAATTAAAGGTGCTTATTCAAAACTTTAGTGGCATGAAATTTGAATATTGTATTGAAAAATTTGTGTCACTTTTGAGGAAAAAGTTTTAAAACCACATATAATTATGCAAATTTCATAAAAGTATATATGCATTTTGAGGCAGAACGTTTACGCTCGCCTAAGAAAAGCAAAATAAGAAATACAAACCACCAATAGCATAAAAGAGCTCACATGTGCATTGAACCTGCCCTCCAACTAGTTCCTCTAAAAGTCTCAGAATCAATCAGGAATACATTTCCTTTAAACTTTCATGTTTTCTATGGTGCAATCCCTTTTCTGTATCGTGCTCCACAAAGTTGAAATCTTTGGCTGCTCAGTTTCTTCTTAACGTTGTGTTTGGATTATTTGGCACATAATTCTTCTGATGGATTTATTGATTGAAAAAAAGAGAAGGAAAAAGAACAAGCTCAGTTTGGCTTCTAAAAGGAAAGTATTGTACACACCAAAACTGTCTATAATTAGCCATAATAATTAAAATTAACATCATACACTTTGTACGATTCCTACCTAGTAAATTATTGATTAAAAGCAAAAATTCGTGTGTTACGAGTCGCAAGCATTTCTATATAATCTTGCTAGTGAAATAAAAATCGTTAAAAAATAAGAAGTATGTGAAAAAGCAGACCAGCCTAATTCGAATTTTTTACATAATTATTACTACCTAATTATTTTGGAATAATTTAACCCAAAAAAAATTGACGTATATATTTGTAAATTATAGATGTAATATTTAAAGTGAAAAAATTTATTGTAATGATTAAATATGAATTAAATATATATTGTAGCTAATTTTAAACACGAAGAAATTATATTTAATATTATAACTAATTAATGAAGTGGGGGGTGTGGGTAATTTTATCTTTGACATTTTATTCCATCATATCCAAAACTTTCAAATCCACTTTCCAAACACATCCAAAACCACCAACTTATAAATCCACTTCTCAAAAGGTGGGTCCCACCATATTATAAAATTCCTCTCATTTTAAATTCATCATTAATCCCCTTATTCCAAATTTACCCAAATTAAATTCTTCGACAAACAGTTCCGTAAGTGTTCCCAATACTGACTGAACATTTTGGAAAAAGCACAGTCACACAGAGGGTTGTGTGGAGATGAGATGCACCAAATGAAGCTTGGCCTGGACCCCAAAACAATGGTGCGTTCACTTTTCAGCAACCCAACATCACACCAAAATAGCACCCGGTTATTTTGGTCAAGGCAAATGATATATTAATTCATCTATAATATAAGACACAAAGTTTTTTGAATCTTTAAATATTATTATTATCTGTAGCTAAATTTATTTGAATTAAGCCAAATAACTGATATTTTATTTAAGACTATTTTTTCTTCCAAAAAAATATGATTTTCTTCATCTTAATAGTGTGAGGCTCACATAAGTTGTGTAACAACCCGTTTCATTTTTCTCTCTCTATCACAATCAGCCGTTAATAATCGTCCCGGCTTTTAATTTAATCAATGATCGTCGTATTTTTTTATATACAAATCAGAGCGCTATTTTCTTTATATACAATGATTACAGTTTTTATTGAGGAGTGAAAACGACAAGAAAATTTTAAATGAGTATAGAGTTATGGGGTCGGGAGGAGAGTTGCTCCCTTAGCAAAAACCCAAAGAGAAAAATCAAATTGAACAATCAAGAAGAAAACACTCTCCACCTTCACAATTCTGGTCTCTAAACATAACCCAAAAAGGCAAATAAATTTTAAAAAAAAAAGAGCTACCAAACAAACTTTAATCTACCAAATAACCATTCATAAGGGTTATGTATTGCCAATATATATCCATATGATCACTACCACAAATTTGCTGAATCAGACAGGGGATTACGGGTCCTTACGTACACCTTATCACAGCAGATAATCGTTTTTTTTACATTAAAAATAAAACAAACTTTCAGTTTTCACGCTCAACCAACCATAAGCGCTTTTTTCAACAAGCCAATCGAAAACCGAAAAAGCGCTCATCAAAACAAGCTTTACGCGGCCGAAGCAATCGGCCCCGCACCTGCGACCGGAGCCCTACGCGACGCGTCGAACACACCAGTGAAAAACGGACGCAGAGGTTTCCTACCTCTCTCGCAATTCACACTCCCGCAAATCGGTCGATTGTGAGATACCGTCGACGATCCAAACCAAATTCAAATTCAAATTCGCCAGAGGCCGCAATCAACATTCGATTCCATTCATCATCTGTAATATCTCGCAGAATATGCAACTTCGTTAGTTCTCTCGTTGAAAATCAAAAATTCGAGTGGCCAAAATTCGATCGTGCCGCGGAGATGCGTCGTAGCCGGAGGCCAGTGGATTGCTCAGATACGGGTTGGTCCGCCCGCAGGAGGAGGAGTTTTTCCGGCGACGGAAGGAATTCGTTTTCAGGCAGTAATCGCCGGGACATCGTTCCAACTCTTGTTTTGGCTTCGGCTTCGGCCGACGATTCCGTCTCGATCGATTCAATACCACGAGGAAGAAGCGGAAGAAGCAGCCGTTTCCTTCACGACGCGGCGAAGTCATCTTACTGGTGACGGGGATTTGCCGGCGGACCCTCCATGGGCAATTCGAATTTTTCAGGTGAACTAGGGTAGACGGTGATTCTGGTTCGGAGAGATTCCGATCTTGTACTGAGGCCCGATGGGAAGCAGGTTCTTCTTGAATCGAGGAGAGTGGGTGAATCCTCACACTGCCAATGGTGATTCTTCGCCGCTCGCCGTCGGAGAACAATAACCGGGAAAATTCGCGCCGCAAACCGTTCCCCTACCATTTCGGCCCCAGTTATGTTTCGGCTGATTTGGTAGTATTACGGCGCACTGAGAGAGATGGGGAGTTAGGGACTGTCGATGGGTGAGCGAAAGGAGGTATAAGAGCGAGGAGAGAGGGGTTTTAGGGTTGGAATCGTAAATTTCTTATGTGGTTGTCGGTTATTAATGGTTATTAAAATTTGTAGATACAGATAATTTTTTATGCAAAAAACTAAAAAGCAAAGCTCTGATGTAGTAGGACTGTGGAACGATTGTTACTAGGGGGTTCAAGGTAAGGGAGTGTGATTGGGTTCTTATTCCTCATGACGACTGGATGGATAATGTGCTTAGTTTAGACCCGTGATGTCTATTTTTAATGTCAAAATTGCCCTTGTCAATTGTATTTTCTAAAAAATTGAAACACGAAAGTCAAGGGTATTCATTGAGATTTGAAAAATAAAAGGGAGAAAAGTGCATTAATAAGAAATTGTTTTTAAGGACATAGGAGATTAGGGGTGAGGAATAATCAACCTACTCGAACCGACTGTGATAAGGTTCGTTAAAAGGTCATTTGAG
>VIGQ01002249.1:0-14843 GCA_009663005.1 Actinidia chinensis | reverse complement strand
CCTCGTCACATCCCAACGAGAACGACCTGTTCAAAGCTCAAGCCGTACCTGTGGGAGCGAGCCGATTCAGAGATCTGGGATTATGTACTGAGGTAAGCATCTCTTGTATCTCCTGCTGATAATTAGCCTGACTGACTTCAATAGTCCGAACACCTTCACCGCCGATCGTTGGTCGACCAGGTCACCTCGTCGGCTGTTCCTTCATCACCGCCCGCGAGACAATGTCTCAATCGCTGTCAGGCTTTCATCACCAATGCAGGCCTGCTGAGTTGATCGACTTGCTGGAGAAGATCATTCTTGAGCCCTCGACTTTCAGCGACAACCCTTCCCTTCAGAACTTGTTGATGCTTACTGCTTGCAAGTCTATCGCGGCAGGGTCATGAACTACATCACAGCTTTGACCAGTACACTCCTGAAGACATGCTCACAGTGTATCCGAGTGGCATGTACGACCGAAGCTTTCGAGATCTACAATAAGCACGAGAACCACGTTGAAGTCCCCCCCCCCCCCCCCCCCACCCCCCCCCCGCCAACGTTCTTATCACACATCGTCCAGCATTGACATGGCGCAAGAATATGCTGACTCGTGCACACCCCCGAGGTTTGGACCAGAAGTTGCAAAGGCGCAATTGGGATGTCTTCGTGTTCCGACTCCATTGAGTCCTACATTCGTGGCTGAGGATGCATCCACTTCCTGGAAGTTATTGAGATCGCCACCCACGCTGGCAAAGACGAGTCTGATCAAGTTCTTGCGCATGGCCCAAAGACTCTCCGCGAGGTCCCCATCGATACGGCTTTGGCGTTCTGCTTGGCTCGCACCAACCAACTGGCGGAGCTTGAGACTTCCACGCGCTACTAACGTTGCCGATGTCGAGGCCTCGGGTGATAAGGCTTTACGAGAGGGCTCCATGAGCTGCCAAGATCTTCTCACTAGTCATTTCCAACTGGGCCCAGCTTGTCTACTACTCTTGTCCACCTTGAAGACTACCAGCTGCGGTTGAATGCGCACGAAAAGCTAACAACGTCAAAGTTTTGGCGACAGGTCAATCGAAGCCTGTGTTGCTAAGAAGGAATTCCGCCTCGCCCAATTTGCGGTCTCAACTCATTGTCCCGCTGGAACTCACGGACTTGTCCCAAGCAATACGAGGCAATGGTTATTCGACAGCTGATCAGCCTCCTTGAAGCTGGTCCTGGTTTAGAGCGAGGTAAGTTGTACCACCCAATCCACATAAAAACAAGCCGGACAAATACTAACTATTTTCATGACTAAAGCCCATATTGGTATTTCAGTGCGCTGGGCGTGCTTTGACCAAGTACCATCCTGAGCGCGTCATGGAGGCCCTTGCGTCTCTTCTTGTCAGAATCAAATATTCCAAAAATGATTCGAGCAGTTGAGGAGGCTCATCTATGGCCTGACTTCATCTCCTTTACATTCCTCGACGATTCGACACGCGGCCCTTGGCTATGTGGAGCGTGCCGCGGATGCATGGGAGACCAGGCGTTCAAGGACACGATCACCAGGGACCAACTGGAGTCTACTACCGAGGCGCTGGCTTCTACCTAGGAGCAGCCAACTCTCTTGACCACCTTCTGCAAGCGCTTACTCCAGGATCGATGTCAACCGCGTCGTTCGCTGTTTGCCAATCTCGACAACATCCCGATGATCAGCCCTTTCCTTCTCATGTCAGGGGCAAACAAGCCGTGAGGTGAACAACGCCTTCATGATCTCTTGATCGAAAGGAAGACTACAAGACTCCCGGGCTCGGTCCACAACCAGACAACTACGACCCCGTCGACCTTGCTCAGGTCTGGAAAGCTGACCTGGTCTTCTTCCGTCAGATCGCGGCCCGACTCTCCGCAAGAACAAGCGATGGGAGAAGTCCATCACGCTTTCCAAGCAGGACAAGCTCTTCAGGATGCCATCGAGACCTCGGCCATGTCTGGCAAGGCAGATGTTGTCGAGATCTGCTTTCGCTACGAAGTAGAATTCTGGCCGCGCTCTGTCCAATGCTAATAACATGATAGTTTGGGGGGGGGGGGGCACATTGGGCAGCCGCGAGTGCTACGTCGGTATGCTGTACGCTGCTACGACTCCTTCGCCCTGACACCATCTTGAGATGTCATGGCGCAATGCCTCCACGACTTACTATGGATGTATCAGCCTCATCATATCTCACAAATTTCTGACATCGCTACAGCCATACATGATCAACCTCATCGCGCAACAGACAGCCTCTACGAGATGCCTGAAGAAGGACAACGAAGAGCGCAAGACCCGCGAAGTGGTGAGTGCCTCGCCGCAGAAGAGAGGAGGACACTCCTATTCTATGTTCCGCGTCTATTGCTCACTCAAGGCCGATATGCTCCGCCCCCTCCCCAGGTCCATATGGACAGGCGAATGGCATCGCGCCACGCCAACTGGAGGTTCGAGCGTTTCTAAGAATCTGTTCCCCGTTGGACGCATGAGTGCTTTGGAATGCAAGGTTCTGACTGAGGTCAACTTCGATTTACATATTGATTTGGTGGAGGCCTGCAAAAAGTTTGGTGGTGATGCGGCAACGTGCAATGTACTCTACACAGGCTTACGTGGTGATGTAGTCCGGAGCCATCCTCAACGAGCTCTGCAGAAAATTTCCTCTAGGGAATTACCCCTTTGCTTGAATGTCTTGTGATCATTTTGTCACTTTGTCGGGCGGATCGACGGTCACTGGATACCAAGATTTGTTGACGCGTTTCCTCACCTTCGAGGATTACATGGTAGTTCCCGGAGTATTCGTCTGGCGGCTCGTGTATTGTTGACGCCGCTGTGTAGCGAGCGTGTGAAGGTCCGCGTCCGCACCCCCCCGCGGCTGTACCGTATGCTTCCCACTAACCCAAGCTAGCACTGACCAAGGTTTTCCAATTCAGTCATTGTCCGATGCAGTTTATTCATCGTGAGCTAACGGGACCGTAAGAGGGGTCCTCGGATTAAATCGGGTCCACAACCCCCCCTCCCTCGTGCGGCTGCACAGTACGAAGGCCGAACCAAGGTGCGGATGCGCAGCGTAGACTCTGGAGTAGCGTTCCGAGTATCCTCGAAGTATGCGGTACGCACCCTCGAACAAGCGATGGGTCCGAAAGGAATACTACTAACGAGGAGATGGCGGGATCTCGTCCACTGTGCTACGAAGCTCGGCAAAATCATCATCTACGCGAAAGACAGCGCATCGATTAGGAAGTCATTTTTCCGCTTCCCGAGCTACTCCGGCGAGCGACGGTGTTTGGTCTGTCAGGTCGGAAAACAGTATAGTCACTGGTGGATAGCGGTGAAAGACTAACGATTGCAAGCATCCCATCATCGACACAGCTTGGCTAGCTCCGCATGTGCGCCTGGTGGCGGGGATAAGCCAGTCAAGTTTGAGATGGGTTTGACGCTCCGGCATAGGCGGCGTGCGCAAGCCTCTCGGAAGCGCTGACAATTCGATGATTGTCGGCGCATGGGGGGGCCTGCGGCGACCAACTGCCCTCATTATCGCCCCGCGCAGTGAAGCATCTGACCACGTGTCGGCGGCATGCAGCTGTAGCTGGTTGCTTTTGGTTGACGCGACGGGATCGTGGCCCGCTGGTTGAGCGTGTTTCCGCAATAGGCTTGGCTGTGTGGATCTGTTTTAGGATAAACTCGACAGTCTTGCTGTACTAGAAAAGAACGGCAACGGCAGAGCAGCAAGTAGCAGACCCTGGATATCGATAATCGGTACCATAATAAAATTGGCGCTGTAGCTGCCTCTATTCTACATATTCAGTTCTCCCCCTCCCCTCCCTCACTCCCACTCCCCTTTCCCCCTCAACCCAATACACATTGCGTTCAACCCCATCATGTCGGCGCTTGCAGTTGACCAGACGGCTCGTCAGCCATGAAACGAGAAGACTTGATGCAGGACCATGGCGAGCACCGCCCCATGGGAACGCGGATTGCACACAGTTGCGAGCTAGCAGCTCCATCATGCAGTTGAAGAAGCTGTTGGTAACGTTGGCCAGCACTCAATGGCAATCGAAACGCTACCTGGGGCGCTCTTCTAACAGCCTCTGCAGTTGCCAACCGAGGAGAGATTCCTATCGTATCTTCCGTACAGCTCACGAGCTGTCCCTGCACACGGTGGCTGTCTACAGTCATGAGGACCGCCTCAGCATGCACAGGCAAAAGCTTACGAGGCCTAGAAATTGGCGGCCCTGCGTCCATTACACACCCGTCGTGCTTACGTGGCGGGCGACGGAGATCATCAGATTGCCGTCGAACACAATTTGACATGATTCACCCAGGCTACGGCTTCTATCAGAGAAGTGCAGAGTGTCTGTTGCGCGATGTTGAGAAAGGGGCTGGCCCTCCTTGTAAGTTCCACCGCTTTGTTTACGCTATGACGAAATTGCGTGGAGGGTCTGTTACGTGCCAATCGCCCGTTGTTGAGCCTATCGCTCGACGAGGGGTGAGGCTTTGCGGGGCCGATCGTCCACCTGCCCGGCGCCGATCCTTGCAGACGGCGACAGCATGCATTTTCTTATACCCCATGCAATTGCATCTCGATCTCACAATTGCTTTTAGTTTGTAGGCCCCTCTCCCGATACCATTTACGCCTCTTGGTCGACAAAGTCTCCGCGCGAAAGCTGCCGTCAAGTGCAACGTCCCCTTTGTTCCAGGAACCCCTGGCCAGTGGAGAAGTTTGAAGACGTCAAGGCTTTTAACCGATGAATATGGATTTTTCCCATCCCTTCATCAGTCTGTCCTTTGGTGGTGGTGGCCGGGTATGCGTGTATGCGCGAGCAGAGTACTCTCAAGGACTCCTTTGATCGCGCAACATCAGACAGTCCATTCGGTCCTTTGGTACGGCACCGTCTTTGTTGAGCCTTCTGCGGACAATCCCAAGCATCTTGAAGTCCAGCTTCTTGGTTGACAAACGGCAATGTCGTTCACCTGACGAGCGTGACTGCAGTGTCCCAGCGTCGCCACCAGAAGGTCGTCGAGATTGCTCGCCGCCAAGTACCTCCTGTCGAGACTCGTTTGATGGCATATCTTGTCCGACGCTTTCCAGGCTGGCACAAGAGCGCCAAGTAAATAGGAACGCCGGTACTGCTGAGTTCTTGGTCGACCAGCAGAAACCGCTCCTACTTCTTGAGTATGTGTGGTGAGATGCATTTGTTTACTTGCACAACAGTTGTCCGGATCAACCCCGTATCCAAGCGAGCGACACCATGACCGAAGAGGTCACTGGCATCGCATTGTTGCCGCACAATTCATATTGCTGCCGGCGCATCACTTAGGCAGCTCGTTCTGACTCAAGATCACTCTCTACCGCGTTTCGCCTTCCATGCCGTATCACCACGGAAGACCCCGCCCGAGCTTCGCTGCCCGAACCGGAAAGATTGAAGTCTACCGGTCTGCTGGTGGAACGGTGTACGGTATTTTTGGACTAGTAGTTGAATCATAGGCGTGTAACTGACTCTGATCTAGTCTCGACGGTGGCAACGGATTTGGCTGGCGCTATCATTACTCGTGAGTATATTTTCTTGTCTTTGTTTATTTTCATTCGTCGCCATCTCTCTTGGATCAATTCTGATCTGGATTTCGACACCCCATTTTCCGACTTCGGGATCGCCGAGCCATAGTTGGCTGCAGCCACGTAGTTATCAATCTGCTCGACACGGCGCTACGAGGATCCTACGATACTGCCAAGGCTCGAAGAATCATGGCCAATTTTCGCGCTTTGTCTCTACCACCCGATTTTGGCTTACCTACTCGAATCGACTACTTGGTTCACCTACGAGGCAACCTGAGCGACATTCCATCAGCAAGTTCTCGTAAGATCGCATCTATAACGAGCTGTAGTGGCCATGAACTCCTTCCCCTCGAGGCCCAAACGCTACTTTGATTTTTTGGGCTTTCGTCGCTATACCTCCGCACCATCTGTAGTCCGCCCCGCCTATGCAAAATTGATGTTTTCTAGTCAACTTGAGGGTATTGAAGGCCTCTCCTGCACTACCAACACTACTTGGATTCCGTCAACTTCGACGCACTGCAGCCGTCTGACTCCCCTTTCAACCTCTTCCGACCCTTGGATTTTCCTCTGTCTTTCACTTCTTCTAGACATGTGATCATGCTAACTTTACTGTGCGCATTATGACAGTATCTTGTCAAGTGTTCATGCCGCGGTTTCGAGTACGAGATCGTCTCGTATATGCGCCGCGCGTTGGTCGAGTTCCGTAATCGTGGAGTCAGAACCAACATTCCTTCTTGATCAAGCTCTCACACACCCACTGTTTGTCGACGGCCGGGTGCGGACCACTTTCATCGATGACACACCTGCCCTCTTCGACCTGATCGGCTCCCAAACCGTGCTCAGAATCTCCTCGCCTACTCGGTGACCTTGCTGTCCAACGCAGCCAGATCAAGGGACAGATCGGCGAGCCCAAGTTTCAAGGCGTCATTCCTTTACCGGCCATCCATGACAACACGGGCAAGAGGTCGACACATCCGTCCCTTGTCACCGAGGGTGGAGGAACGTTATCCTCAAGGACGGCCCTGAAAGCTTCGCAAAGGCTGTGCGCGCCAACAAGGAGCCTGATCATGGACACTACCTGGCGTGATGCCCACCGTCGCTCTCGCCACCTGTCCGACTGTTTATCTGCTCAACATTGCAAGGAGACTAGCCATGCCTTCTCCAACGCCTGGCTCTCGAGTGCTGGGGTGGCCGCTACCTCGATGTCGCCATGCGTTTTCCCTTTACGAGGCCCCTGGGAGCGCCTTGGAAGATGAGGAAGCTCGTACCCAACCTTCCATTCCAGATGGGCTCCGTGGCGCCAACGGTGTCGCATACTCGTCCCTGCCTGACAACGCCATTTTCCACTTCTGCGAGCAGCAAGATAACACGGTGTCGACATTTTCCCGTGTCTTTGACGCGCTCAACGACACTGAGCAACTTGAGTCTGTATCAAGGCTGTCTCAAATGCAATAATCCCGAAAACCTCGTTGCTGAGGGTACAGTGTGCTACAGTGGAGACATGCTCACCCCAAGAAGAAGTACAATCCTGGAGTACTACTTGGCGTTGGTTGAGAAGAATTGTCAAGATGGGAGCGCACAATTCTCGAATCAAGGACATGGCTGTGTACTCAAGCCCCGTGCTGCCCGTCTCTTGATCGGCACCATCCTCGAGAATACCCCCATCTGCCGATCCACGTCCACACCCACGACTCCGCCGGTACCGGTGTTTTGCCTCCATGGTTTGCTTCGCTGAGGCTGGCGCAGACGCCGTTGATCCGCCATTGACGAGCATGTCTGGAATGACTTCCCAGCCCGCTTGGGCGCCATCCTTTCATCATTGGAAGGCACCGACTTCGACGCTGGCCTTGATGCCCACATGATCCGCAACCTTGGCCCTATGGGCCCGCTTTCGTCTCCTCTACCTCCATTTGAGGCTGGTCCCTTACCGGCCCTGCCCTGAGGTGTACAGCACGAGATTCCAGGAGGTCAGCTCACGAACCTCATTCTTCCAGCTTTCAACATGGTCTTGGTGAGGCAGTGGCTCAACCAAGAAGGCCTACAGGCAGGCCAACGACCTGCTGGTGACATTGTCAAGGTCACTCCCACATCAAGTCGTGGGTGACTGGCCAATTCATGGTCTCCAACAAGCTTCTTACGACGACGTTCTAGCCAAGGCTGACCAGCTCGACTTCCCATCCTCGTCCCTGGAGTTCTTTGAGGGTTTGATGGGTCCAGCCATTACGGCGGCTCCCCGAACCTCTCCGTTCGCAGCTTTCTCCGGACCGAAGGAAGATGGCCAAGCGTCCTGGTCTCTACCTGGAGCCCTGGACATGGTCAAATCAAGTCCGAGCTCAGGCTAAATGGGGCATCGCGACGAGTGTGGATGTAGCCTCGTACTTATGTAACCCCAAGGTCTTTGAGGACTAAAGAAAGTGGACCACCAAGTACGGAGATCTTTCCGTCCTGCCAACCCGCTACTTCTTGTCGCCGACCGTGAGATTGGCGAGGAATTCCACGTGAGCTAGAGAAGGGCAGGTCCTGATCCTCAAGCTTTCTCGCCATCGGTCCACTCTCAGAGCACACCGGTCCTCCGTGAAGTCTTTTAACGAGATGACCGGTTGAGACGCGTACCTGCACGTGCGGGGACCGCACGCTGCCATTGAGAACGTCTCACGACCCAAGGCCGATCCTACCGACAGCAGCCCAAGTCGGCTCGCCCATGTCTGTGTCTTTGGTCGAGGTTCGTGTCCACGACCCGGAAGCGAGGTCAAGAAGGTGACCCCTGTTGGCTATCCTCAGTTCCATGAAGATGAGATGGTTTTATCTCGGCACCGCCTCTGGTAAGGTTAGTGGCCTTGTCGGTTCGTGAGGGAGACTCTGTCGACTCTGGTGACCTGTTCTGCATCTTGGTCAAGTGGCGGGAGGAAAGGGGTTTTTGGCAAATGATTTTTTCTTTCTTTCTTTTGGGGAGGCGAGAATGAAGGATGATGATGATGATGATGTTGATGACTGGGAATAACTAATTCTTTTTGACATGTTATCTGATTATGAAGTTTGAACATCTTTTTGCCCCATTTCTCATGTTCCTATTAAATCGTCTGTGTGTTGCCATTTCCAAGTTGACTCGTGTGTATTATCTAAACTGATGATGTCCACGATTCGCCAAGCTCTTCCATGTCTACCCAGAGAAATTGAAAAAAGAATATCCTACAGGATTGACGCATCGCCACCCCAAGGTGCTAGTACAAACAGCACTCTAGCATTAACAAGAGCTTCGGTAGGTGATAGCCCGAATAAGCCGAAGTAACGACTATCTCCTTCCCCAGGCGCCCCCAGAACCCCAGCCCTCCAAGAGATATGCATGGGAAGCGAACGGACGGGGCAGCGGTTTACCCAGCTCGGTGTTAGTCATGCAAGCCTGTCCCACCGCCATCTTTTTTCGAACCGAACAACCGGGAGAGGGTGCGCCATGTGGTCGTTTTGTGATGGAGACGTTGCACTAAGCCGAGCCGCTTTTTTCTTCGGGTTATATCGGACGACGCAAGCAACCCTGGATCTATCTTTTCCGGCCCCGTCCTCTCTGCCCCTTTCCCGGCGACGTTTTTTCCTCGCCTCAGCCTACTGCCGAAATCGAGTTTTCCTTGCAACCTATCCGCGCGACCATTAGCAGCCGCAGGCTCTCCCCACCCCTACGCTTAAGATCCTCACCCATAGCCTTCCGCGCCCCCGCCTCCTTGGGCAGATTCTCTTTTTTGTAGGCCGAGGCGCATTCGTCCACCATTTATCCTCCGCGCCTTGCGGGCTCATATCGTTTTCCTCGGGTCAAGCGTAAAGCAAGCCTTATGAAGCGCAGCCATCGTGCCGAGGGTGGGGATTCCTGTTTCCACCAGCTCCTTGGCCGTGTGCTGTCTGAACGCGGTTGCCGGCCCCTGGGGCGCAGTTTGTTTGTCTGGGGCGACGTAGTAAGAAGCGAGGAGACGCCGGGCCATGTGTCTTCATCGGGGTACAAATTCTCGCAGATGACCTGACTGGCGTAATCCGTGTCTGAGAAAGGAACCCGTCGCGCTTGCAGAGCTCGGCCATTATCACGCCGATACCCAATGTGGGCGGTGCCGCCGTAGTGCGAGCAGCGTAAGCAGTTCGAGCGGGCGGTACATGCGCGTTATCACCATGGTGGTCATTTTCGGTGCCAACGGGTCGCGCGAAGCTGCGTCGCGAGTGTCAGCTGCGGAAATCGGCAATCTATGACGGTGGCCGTCGGTCAGAGATGATGGGCGTTTGCGTGTGCACATATGATATCGCGGTGGAGGACGAGTTTTCGTGCAGGACCAATATTCCGCGGCAACCCCTTGCCATCCAGCGCTTTGCTTGGTCGGCTTGTGTGTGGTGAGTTCCTTGTGTGTGCTTCCATGCTGCTGCCAGATCGCCACGAGGTAGTGCTCGAGACTAGTGACAGGTTTTGGTCTTTGGAGGAGAAGACGTCCGTGCAGCGTGATTACGGTGGGGTGGTCCATTTGCGAAGAGGACTTGCATCTCTGTGCGGATTGCCTCCGGGGCGATGCGTTGGGTGTAGGCGCGTTGTATGTGTGTGCTGCTTGATGGCTACGACTTGCTTGGGATTGTCACCGGTAGTGCGCTTGATATACCACGGCGTATGGTTCCTTGGGTCTCAAGTCCACAAACAGGGGTGCGTCCCCACCCAGTTACAACAACAACACATATTTGGGTACTTCGTGCAACGACAGTTCCACGGTGTACAGCCATATTGTCTCGGCGAGATCCATACAATCCTCCCGTCGTTGCGGTGGCTGCGGTGCACTGGGGGCGCGGGCGACTTGATCGGGCTTGGTGTAATGGCTTGGAGGCGAGGGTTCGCGCTTTGTTTGCGGAGGGCATGTTCGCGGTCACATGTTTGGGGCCTGGCGGGTTGGGGGCCGAGGACTGAGGACGTCAGGTGCCGCCATGTGGGTTGATGGAGAGTTCGCGTGAGACGTTGCGTGGGCGAGTGGTGTAGTAGCAAGATCAAAGAAAGCTGCAGATAATCGCATTACAGCCGCTCCTTATAAAAAAGAAAACGTAAGTGATGCGACCCTACGACTTCTACGACCTCTCTCCATGCCTCTCTCCTCCTCTTGCAAGGCGGTGAAAAGCATGGACAAGTAAATGTCCATGGTCCCATGGTCCCTGTCCCATCGCATCGCAGGTACCAGGCAAGGCGGCGTGCAGGGATGCACGTCCCCCCCAACTTTTGGCTTGGCCGCGTTTTCATCGGGGAGCTCGCACCTCACCACCGACGCCATATCTACGCGGCAGTGTTGCTACCACCCGCACATACATGGCTACGTCTGCGCGAGGACCGCCAGGCACCTTGCCGTGTCCAAGGAGGCATTCCAAACGGACGTAAGATGTACATTTTCCGTAGTTTTTTGTGATAGTACTAACGCCAACCCAACTATACGTGCGCAATCTTCCCGACAAGCTGGCAGAAAGATGATATCAATCGGAATTTGTATATGCTGTTTGCAACTTATGGCTCTTCTCGATTTGTGGCGCTCAAGACTATGAAGATTCTAGGCCCTGCGCATGTAGTCTTTCGCGACGTCGACTCGCCACGCAGGCCATGCGTGCGCTTGCAGGGCTTTCCTTTCTTTTGGGAAGGATATGGTGCGTGTTGGGCAGATTTTCTTTACTAAACAGCAGTACTGAAATCAATACAATCGCCTACGCGAAACCAAGTCCGACCCTGTCGGAAGCTTGACGGAACATATAAGATGCCCGAGCCAGAGCGCGGAAGACGAAGCCCGAGCAAGCATCCACACACCGTCAGGCTTTGGCGCTTGTTACCAGAAAGGCTCGTACCAAGTCAATGCCCAGCTGCAGCCAGAGTCAAGAAGAGCGGGCGCGAGGAGGAGGAAGAGAAAGAGGAGAACTCGGACTGCTGAGAGGAAATGACGTGAGCGACGAGGAAGGACTCTGAATTAAAAGGTGCCAGGACGCGCACGGAGGATATTGATACCACGAGCAATGAAAGAATCCCAACGAGGCATTTTAGAGAGGACTCGTCTACACATGTCGTCTTTGAGTTTGTACGACGCTGCTCTGGAGTACTTGCAGTGGGTTGCTGATGAATGCAGAGAGGCGTTACTGCAAAACCAAACCCTGCCTGCAAGAGCATCGCCAGTATTCAACACTACGCTCTGACTCAGCCACGAAGCCGGGCCGGCGCGTAAGGACTAGAGCGGAAAACGTGACCGCGCGTTTTGCTAAATTATTTTATGACCGAGCTACGGTCGACAAGGCTTCCCGCATTTACGGCGTTTTGCTAGTTGAACGATTCAAGACTAGCATGCGTCATACATTCTCCAGCAGCCGAGCAATTTCAGACTTCCGCTTCTCCCCTATCCAGCTTCCCTGAATCGAATTGTTGACAATCGTCGCAATCCTCATGCTCAGACCCAAACGCTTCCTGCACAGGCAGAGTTGATTCAACGATGTTGTAACACCAAAAGTACGCCGGGTCATCGCTGTTGATACTGAACCTGACACCGGCGTAGAGAAAGTCCTGAGGGGTACCTGGCTAATGTCCTTGACAGCCTGAAGACAGACAGTGCTCAACGGACAAACGGAACGCACCTTGTGTCCAACACGCGGCGCATAGCTCCGCATCTTCGGTAAGTCGAATACCATGGTCGATGCGCTCCACCTCAACGTATCCAGCGCGCCACTGATTATACGTCGTATTCCCCCTTTCACCCGCATGCGCCGTCCGCCTCAACCCCCTCTCCCCACCCCTCTCTTACACATCCTCAAAAAGCTCCGGGCGAAACCCCACCTCTGAAGAATCCAGTCCCAAACCCATGAATCCCCTTCTCCCCATCCCTGCCACTTCAAAAATAACCCCAGGAAACAGCCGCAGCCAATCGTTTCTCGCCGCCGATGCTGCAAACAGGCAAATGCCGCAAAACAAAAACACATGACCAAACGACATGCTAATCCCCAAACTCCCGCTCCGCCCCCGCGCTCTCGCCGCGTTTGACCTGAACCACAACATCAAAACCCCACGCCCCGGCTCGTATTATGGCTCTGCGGAGCGAAAAAACACTTCGGCGGCCGCACGCCGTCGCAGCGCCGCCGGTAAAGTAAATCCCACGCAGCATATCAAAAGTCTTCGCGCTTGGGACTAGGACCCGCGATGCCGCGGGTAGTAGTAGGCGATGAAGAAATCGTCCGCGAGGTGAAGTCGGCGTAGCGCTCTGTTAGCGTCGCGATGGAAGTGTACGCGCTGTATTTGTCTGGCGACGGTAGGCTGATGCTGTTTTTTGTGGCGAGCGTGAAGACGACGGGTGGGGGCTCAACAGCCTTCTAGATACAGGTGGTGGTTCGCATTTTTGGGGGCGGCGAGGAAGGTTGGGGGGGAGATTTGCACATTTTGGGGTGTTGGGCATGTGAACAGGCCTGTTTGTGTAGTGTGTAGAAGGCGGTGGAAATGGAATGGGGCTTGGTTTGAGGCGTATGATCTTGTTTTTCTATCGCGTCTTTAAAATTATTCTTGCCTCCCTGGTCGTCGTCGAAGGCTTGACGGCTGTGTTTCGGTGTTCGCCGATGAGAGTTTTTGATCGTCTTAAGGTGGGGCTTGAGCGGGGGGAGACTGCTGTCAGGAAATTGATTGCTGGGTAGTTGGAAAGAAAAGGTGTAATCTACCCGCCGCCGAATAAGGGACTTTCATGCAAGATTATGTAGAACCTGCTTTTACGCCGAATCTCGCCAGAATGTGTAGATTTTGGTATTGTATCCCAGCTCATGCGTCTTCTTCAACTACGCGCATTCATGGTTTCCTATAGATTCCTCCAAAAGGCTTTCCTTTCTGCATCGCGTTTGGGGACTCAATGTACATCGTCTCTCCTCGCACGCTTCACCCTTAACGCATCATCACCAACCGTTCTCTCGCCATCGCCAAACGTGCGCTGCAAACAGCACATAACTCGTCCACATACCGCAAACACCATAGCGCCTCAGCTTAGCCAGCACTCCTGTAGCGCCCCCTCTTATTCCTGCAGCTTCCCTTGAAAGCGTGAATATGAGATGAAACGGCATCCAGAATGCGAGAAGATGGCCTTGCCAATCTCCTTCTTTCTTGCTTGTGATGGTGTTGTGCGGATTATCATTGAGGTAGTCCTGGTACCCGACATGCAGTACTATCATTCCGCCGCGCCATCCGTGATGAGCTTGAGTAGCGCGCCGACGGCTGCGCGTAGTCAGGGTTGGGTCTGTAACGCGATCTTTTGTGCGAAGTGGTTGTCCTTGTCCACCAAGGGCGCGAACAGCGGGTGTGCGCTTTAAACGCTTCGAAGACGGCGTCGAGGCACCGTGTCAGCGGGTGGCAGGACGTATCAATCGACTCAGAATATCGTCGTAGGCGCTGCCGCCGCCCTCGGTAGCGATGATGTTTTGCATAATCGGGCACGCTTCACCTCGTACACGACGCCTACATCCCTGTGCCACGGGTCCTTGTGGTCATCGTCCGCGTCGGGCGTGCGCACGCCGTGTTGGCGAACCGGCTCTTTGTAGGGGATGCCGGTAGGTCGAAGGTTAGTCGCAGCGAGGGACGAGGACGTTGAATTTGTGATATGGTCGGATGCCGCGCACGCCGCGGAACGTCTCGTTGCCGAGGTTGGAGCCGTAGCGAGATAGATCACTGTTTTGGCTGTTTCATACGAGCGGCGGCGCGGCGGCCTGCGCCTGCGAGGACACGAGTTTCTGTGTGTGTCTAGAGGCGCGTCCCGTCAGCGAGGCGTCGAGACGCCGCCTGCGTGAGTTGGGGGACCGCTCGAGATTGCCATGATTTGCTGAAGATATGATTGCTGTGGGATGCACTGCCAGTTCAGGCAGAATGCGCTGTCTTCTATATACCTATACCACGGTGTGACGCTGTTCGGTGATTGCACGCCAATTCGTCCGCCAGTTTCAGCACCGACTCATCGTATTTCTCAGCATTCCATGGTCCAATTGGCCCGGCCCCGAGCTGCGTGCTGACCTCCATTACTCGACCACGAGGCTATAAACAGCGCAATACATGGCGGCATCTTAGCAAACTTTGAATTGGTGTACCTTTTGGTTGTTAGCGCTGACGGGGCTCCTGATTCCGCTCACCCCACCCGCCCCCCCCCCCCCCCCCCCCCTCCGGTAGCCATGTCGATGCCTTCGTACGCCCTGTTGGCTTGATACCAGCTTATAGGCTGGCTCTTGTATATGCAAGTCAGCCGTGGGCGATTCCAAGCGGCTTCGCCCATATACCCAGCAAACTGTCCTCTAACCTACTCTAGGGCAATC
>VIGQ01002244.1:5000-37113 GCA_009663005.1 Actinidia chinensis | reverse complement strand
CCCCGATCCCTGCCCCGAATCCCAAAAAGTCCCCAAAAATTCACCCCGATCGAGGCGGGAATTGGGGCGAGGCGGGGCGAGGCAATTGCCATCCCTAATCCCTAAAGTGGGCCTCAACAGTCACCCCCCAACCCAAACCTAGAGAGCACCCAGCCGCCAAACTCTAATCGCCACCTCCGATTAATTCCCTCACCCCCCAATTGCCCTATTCCATGGAGAGAAAGAGAGATCGAGGACTTCATCGTCTTCATTATCAGTGCCGTCAACATTTCTCTCGTTGTCACCGTCGCTGGCGGTGGTGTGAATCAGGTGGGTATGGCTCTCTCTCTTTCTCTCCCCCCCTCTTTGTCAATCTCTTCTCTCTCTCTCTCTCTCTCTCTTTCTCTCTGTCGATCTCTCTTCTCTCTCTATGGTTAAGTGGTGGCGGCGATGGTGCATTTTGGTGGTGGTGGCTCTTTTGCTGCGGTGGTGATGGTGATGATTTAGGGTGTATCTCTAGTTTTGGTCTTGATTTGGGCAGTGGTAGGTTTGGGTTTAGGAAGTGGGTGGTGGGTTGACAACGTGCAAAATGGTTAAGGTAGGGCTCTGACCTTGTTCTATCTCCCCGTTATGCGACTAGCGTTAGCAATGGGTACAACTAATTGAGTTGATGAATCACCTGTATCAATTATTTTAAAGATTTAAAATAAAAATATTATTAGTTTCAGTGGAATGTGAAGATTTAGAACTTGTATTCTTGGTATATATGGGACATAATCATGTTAACTTAAGTAGTTAATAAGATTGGTGATAGCCCATATGCTTAACCCTTAAATATGATTTTTAATCAATATCAAGAGTTCTTGATATTGAAAGCTTCTGGGAGATGAAATATATGAAGTTTTCCTATAGAAATGAAAATTATTCATACTTCACGTCGTTTTTTGTTTGCAATAACATAATTCAACCTTTTATATAAGTTAAGATACGTCTAATACACACCTCTAATTTGGGGTGTTCTAATGCACACCTCTTTAAAAGTTATTAGATGAGAATTTTTATTTGGACTTTTAAAAATTAATAACTGACAATACAATTGAATAGTGAGTTAAAATTGACCATGAGATATTTTATTATGAATTTTTATTTGTTGGTTGTGAGCTTTATTAATTAGGTAGCCAGTCTTATCTTTACGCCTACCAGAAAAAATGGTTATTATCTTTTTAAAAAAAAACCTCAAGGAGGCAGTGAAATTTATCCTTGATTTTTTTATGTTGGGACAAGCATAAGAGAATCAGGCGACACGTTAGTTTTGGTTTTGAGAAAGCCCAACTCAAGCTCATTCTGGGTTCCGCCGCCCATTTTCAAATTGGGGTGCAACCCTATTTGTCAATTCACCACAACCAGGTCCCCGACCAACCCTATAGTTAATTCGGAATCTGGGCTCGGGTTCGAGTTTTAGGTTCGGTGCCCTTCGTTGAGTTGGGATTTGAGCTTTGATACGCGTTTGTTTTTTACACAAGCTCATTGGCTTCCCGCCAACAATGGGGTTTGATTGGCGGCCTATTTGTCAACCTCCCACGCCAGGCCTAACCCACTGCCCTAGAGTATCAGGATCTGATTCAAGTTACCCCGAACCTAGTTTTTGCTTAGGTTTTACTTTGGGGACTTTGGGCCCGAATTTTCTCCATTTGTTTTTCCCTTAATTTTTTGGCCGTTGGGTTTTGTTGTTTTTTGTTTTTTGTTTTTTTCCCTTTTTCAATTTCAACTTTTCACATTCAAGCCAAGCTTCGGGAGGGCTTCGATTTTGTACGTATTGGCCACTGATAACAGTACTTTTTATGGCGATACATTAAGGGATGTGTTACGAGTCGGATCAGGATCGATTCTTATTGGGTCACCCGACACCGAACTGGCGAATTGGTCGTGTTGGACAATTTTGGACCCAATTCCGATCTATAGATGGTTGGGTTTAGTCTAGTTGGGGGGGTAAAATGATGAATTTTAGTATAATATTATTGAGTTGGTCTGATTGGTGCCCGATATCTCCGAACCAATGTTGTCGAGTTGTTGCAATTCACTTGATATTCACTCGTAGAGTGAGCAGGTTGGTTGTTGTTGTGCTTCTAATTCGGTATCGTCGGATTGACGGGTGTGAATCAGATATTTGAAACATCCGCCCTAGATACAGTGTTTGCAAACCATTTTTGGGGATGCCATCTAGGCAAATAGGCTTTCTCCAAAAGTTAAATTATTTTAAGGTTTTTCTTTTTTGATACCGAATATGTGGGCCACTTTGGTAAATTACCTTTACTGATTCAAATCATTTATCTTCTAAAAGTTGAAATATTATCATAGTCAAACTTGGCGTTCCAGAAACGAAGAAGTCGTTTCTAAAAATATATTTGCTATCCGTATGGCTACCCATGTCCTACTTAATATCTGAGGAGAAGTCCAAAGAGTGGGAATTTTGGTCCGCAATGTTTACTAAAATTGTCCCCGAAAATTTTAATTCTCTCTTATTTAGTCCTAGAATTACATTCATTCAAATTCCAACTAGGTATAATAAATTGAGTCCACTTTAATTTTACCAACTTGAATTTTTCTATTGCGTGCCCATTTTATGGCCCATTTTGTGGCCAAAAGTACAAGGAGCTAGCCTAGATGATTTCTTTCACCTAACCCAATGTCCCAAAAACAAAAAAACAACCCAAATGCCAAACTCCAAGACGAAAGAATAGTTCCCCTTTTTCTTCAGAACTATATCTGATTAAAGTCCTTTCGTCTTTGAAAAAACAATTTTTAAACCAAAGTCTTTTTTCAGTATGATTCCTCTGAGGCAGAGAATTTTCCTCATGCTTTGTACAATCATATTTTTCCAATAAAAGTGATAATATTCAATTTTTAAGCAAGTACACAAAACACCATCCATCATGAGGTTTTGCAAAGGCCCAATTCCTCCTTAAGAACGGAATTATGTTATCTTAATGGACTACGGGCCCCACTACATAACATCTATAGGCCCATGATGTTTTGTACTATAAAGTGTTTTTTTATATTGTTAATTAAAGTCATCCTTAAAACTATTTTACTACTACTCGAAAGTAAAGTTAAAAAGCATCAAAATGTATCTTCCTTCAAACTCAAACCTCTCATTTTTAAATAAAACTTTTTTTGAGTTATTAATTGACCCATAAACCGAATTAAAACTGTGACAATACTCTAACATAGCACAAGCTTGAAAAAAAAAAAGAATTATAACACGTTAATGTTTACTTTTTTCTCTCCTCTCTTTTATTTTGTCCTGAAAAAATCCAGACAACAAAAACAAAATTTCTTTATTTTTTCTTTCTCTTTTATTCTCACACAAAATCCAAGGTCAACATAACCATAAACTATTTCAGGCAAAAAGGCAAAAAAAAAAACTTACTCATTCTAAAAACTAGGAACTGGCGATGTGTGTAATTACTTAAATCTAGCCGTCAAAAATTACAATATTGGCAGTACAGAGGAAAAATAATGTCAATGATATATCAAAATCTTACAAATCATTGTACAAATTGAACAATAATAACAAATTTGTTCACAAGCATTTAAGGAAAGTTTCAAATTAACTCAAATGAAAGGCTAAGTTAGTTTACAAAACCTATCAACATTCAAGAAAATGAACCTCGCGGATTATTTAGGCTGTGTTTTGATTAAAAATTTAGTTGGAAAAAGAAAACTGAAGAGAAATGAAAGGTAATCAATTTTAACATCTAAAATCCTTAAAAAACTGTTTTATATTTACTCACCCTTACGATTGTTTGAATCTTTTTTATAGAAAATTGTTTTAAAATTTTTTCTAATAGAAAAAACTTCAATTTTTACCACCACTTGAAATACACCAATTAATTTTAATTTAGCATCTCAAGAGAGAAAAAACAAAAACAAATAATTTATAATATAAAAATGTTATGGAGGGAGGCCCAATTAGATTTTTTTTTCCTTATTAACCCCTCAAATAGAGTTCTTTAAATGGTCCACAGAAGAGGTCGCAATTAAAATCAAAGAGGCAAAGCCCTAGTGAATTGAGACCCCAACTCCAGGAATTAATGGTATCTAGACGATTTCAAAATATGAGATCTTTAAATAAACAGACCTCGAATCCAAATCCCATGATTAAGCAAGCCCTCAGGCTAATCCCTATATATGTATATTTGCCTACATAGATCGTATATCATAATAGTACATAATACATATAAACATATACATAGATACGTTTATACTATAATAATAAACTATAATATATATATGTTTAATGTATATCTTTATCTTGTCCTTGGCTATGGTTCTAGTTGGGACAACTAATGTAGCCCATATTGAAGAAAAAACTTAAGCCCAACTAACATACAGTTCCCAATGTTCCAATGGTAAGGCCCTATGGCTGTGGTGGTTGTTGGCTATTGCATGTAATGCATAATTTAGAACAACTAACAACTATGTTTTGGATGTTTTAATTTGTCACGAAATGGATTGGAAGAAATAATATTTGCCCATGAACATAATTTTTTTTCAAACAAATATCTTTTTAATCTTTTCATCGGCTCCCACAATGGGTTCAGATTGTGCGGCCTATTTGTCAACTCTCATGACCCCCTTTCAAACTCCAATAAGGAACAATCCTCTTGTCAGAACTTATTGTCTTTTCTCTAACAAAGTCCCCTTTCCTTTGAAAAATATATGTACAACAAAGTCATTTTTTACTCACTATAACGATCAATAAAACGCTTCCATCCACGAATATTCATAACCAATGTTTCACAAATTCAAGGTCCAACATGGCAATAAAACCTGTTTCAAGAAACAAAGCTTGTTCTGATTCAATGCAAAAGATGAACTTGGTGAGAGCCAAATTGGGTAGAAGACTATTGTTTCGGGTTTCGGGTCGGCCACGAAACATAGTGGGGGTGCAGTGTTCACTATGTTCCCCATAACATTGAAATAACATTGAGCAATTTTGAAACCAGTAACTGTTTTTTAGGTAAAACTAAATTTTTCATCTACTGCGCTTTTTGTTAAAATCTTATTTTTGTGCAATTCTATACTTTCTAATTGTGACATTTAAACCTTGCAACTTTAAATTAAGTATCAACGTGGTGTCACCTAATCTCCTTCCGTGAGGTAATATAACCTCTTTACGCCCGCTTATTGAACAGAGAGGACAAAAGGACTACATTGGATACTTGAATCAAAGTGTAAGGATAGGGTTTCACACTGATCCAATTAGACATAGAGAGTACAAAGTGAATTGGATATAGTGGAAGGGTAAAAAGTGTAAATTATCCATTGTTTTTTTTTTTTTTTCCAAACTTAAAACCAAAGATCTCACAATTTAGGAGGCCCCTTTCAGATGCAGATTCTCATGGAGTCTTTCAGGTCAAAAAACGGTTTGAACATTAAGGAGCACAACCCCCAACCACGTGCTTCTTCTCCATTGAGAGCCAGCTTAGGAGTTTTAGGATGCAATGACTTTTTTTGAGTTCCCAGTATTTGTTGTATTTCTGCTGACCCTTTGTTTGGACACAACACGTTTGCAATAGATAACCCATTTGAGAAACTTCCTCTAAACAGTATATTAAGAATAGTGACTTTCACCGACTTTTTTTGTGTTTGAAGCCCCGTAATAAATATTTTGCATGACTTAAGAAATAAGCAAAATGTATTTTCATTTTGTAAAGCAAATAAAATATATTTCAAACCACAACCAAATCCCAAAACCCACCTAATAATAAAATGTATCAAAAACAACAAACACCCCATTTACTGAATTTGAATCCGCCATCTCACAACACTACGTAGTGTTACACAACACTACTAAAACCAAATGGGTCCTTTGCGCATCAAACATTTCTTTAGAAATACATTTATATCAATTTTTAGCGTGGCTTTATATTACTTTTTGTGAACATATCTCCGATCAACTAAAATTCTCTATGCGGGTTTGGCCCACCTCAAATAAAAATGGGAAATAAATTTCTAAAAAGGTAAAATAACAATTAAAAATATAAATAAATAAATAACAAAATATCCGAAATCATAAAATATTTATTCAACTTCGAGCACATAAAAAATTTACATTTTATCTTGAGGTCCGCATTACTTGGAATACATGTGACCACATCCCACATGGGGGGGAAAATTTAATTAGGGATATCAACCAGTTATAGAGGAACAATATTTTCCTCTTCTAATTTTTCAACCTATTGGAACCTCTTCATGTAAGATTCATTCCCAAGAATATGGTCCTATTAACAGTGGACTTTCGTCTTTTCATTTAAAAATCATTCTTCAGTGCATGTGCACCAACGTTCCTATACTACATTCAGCCTTCTAATCATATACAATAGCCCCATCCATCAACAGCAATTTGCAATGGGGTTTTTAGTTTGTCTTCTTTTTTATTTATTCATTTGTTTTGAATGGAATTTTATCTTTCCTAACTTTGACCATTTTGATAAGGGTAAATTAACATTTCAAATCACTCCACGATGGCCCATTTCTACTCCAAGCTCCTTTAACTATGAAAGTTAACATTAAAACAAACATTCAAACTTCAATTAAATCTAAATGGTTTGGGCACCGTTACTGAAGAATGCTCATGTTTAACCTTTTTGACCAAAAAGTAAAATCCTAGGAACACACTGAAAGTGGTAATTGGAAACAAGTCATAGTTTGAGGGCGTTAAGTGTAAACAAAACCATGGTCGACTCTGGCACGTGTGTGCATGTCCTCCCTGCTCAAACAAATAGTAATGGTTTTAGGAATCCCACTTTTTTCCACACATTACTTCACGTGGTTTGTATCTTGGGATTTGTTGGATGAATTTTATAGTAGAATTATGTATATTTATTTTTTGTTTGTATATAAAAAACAAAGGGACAATTACAAAAAGAATTCTAGAGTTTGATCTTAGTAACAGATTAAACCTTATATTTTTAATTTGAACAAATTAATCCCTAAACTTTTTAAATTATTGCAAATTCAAATGCATGTGAGCTTCTATTTATGTAATTTGACAGCACTGACTAGTTCATGCCAAAACAGATGGAGAAAGGATGTCGCACGAACTAGGGGTCTTTTAAAAGTCATGATCCTTGCAATTGGGATATATTTTCAAGAAAAAAACTAGAGCGAGTGATAGAAATAAGCGCGAAGCACATGTTGAATTTCAAAAGCACAGATAAAAAGGAATTCGAAGGCCTTTTTAAACCTCAGTAATCATCTCCCTAGAAGCCCAGGTCTTATACTTTGAATTTTTGCACAATCTAGTTAGTGTCGCAAATTACACAACACAGAAGGAAGGTTTGACTAAATAGTTCATTATGTGATGGTTAAGAATGTTCTAGGGTTTAATAATTTAATTTGTTCTAATTGAAAAAATGCGGGGTTGAATTTATCCTTAGGTCAACTTGTGGGGCTTTTTGTAATTTTCAATAAGTATATAGAGTATAAAACTTTACATAATCTTCCTTACATACATGGACGAATTGTCCTGTCATATTAGCAAAGCACCTCCATTGTGCTAACAACAAATGGATCATGCAATTTTTTTTCACTTCATCTTTCAAAATATCAAACACCCCTCTCAAATCCCACCTAATAAATAAAAATACAACAAAACCCCTCTACTGGATTTTGAATCCACATTTCACAACCTACGTACTGTTCACGACTCTAAACCAAATGGTCCTTGCCATCAAATTTACTTTAGAAAATAAATTTATATCATTTTTTTAGCGTTGCTTATATTGTTGGGAAACCCCCTCCTATTTTGGAGGGGGTAATTTTGGTCCATTTTCATCTCTTTTCTTTACCCACCCTAATTGTACGTATGAACTTGGCTTGACTTTTTAAAGCTGAAGTCAGACAGAGAGGAGAGAAAAAAACGAACAGAGATGAGAAAGATAGCGAGGGAGCAGTTTTTTTCTTTCTTGCGCAGTGTTCACAAATCGCGATATAATCGGAAGATTTGCACCGTTTAGATCAGCGATTTTTGGATAGTTTGTTCGAAGCTCTTTGTTTTCCTACAATATGAACAGGGTGATAAGAAAACAAGGCTCTAGCTTGATCAGATCCTAAGCAAATCGCGACTCCATATTTGGTGAATTCTTTCTCACTTGTTCTTGGTTTATTCTTTCTATATTACCACGAGTTTTATTCTTGATGATGTTTTGCGGAGAATTATGAATGATGATGATGATGTATAAACATCTAGATGTTCTAGAGAGAACTTGATTGTTCCCATTAATTTATTATAGTGGAAGATTTAATAAAAATTGGGCGTATTGCCCTCGTGTTGCTTTGTACTCTTCTCATTGGAGAGGTTTTTCCCCACGTTAAAAATGTGGTGTTGTTATTATTCTGTGATTTGCAATTGATCTATTGGGAGAGTTTTTGTTTTGATCTTAATTTCCGCTGTGCTACTCTCCCATCAAAAGTGGTATCAGAGCCCTAGTTTTGATTTGTGCAATATGGAGGCTAACCGGCTAGAAGGTGAATTTAATTAAATGGTTCCAAATTATCAAATTTGGAGGGGTAAAATGGAGGACTTGCTTTATGCAAGGTTTTTCATTTACCCGGTATTCTCTACTGAAAAAAAATCCGAAAGGCAAGAGTGATGAGGATGGACTTTGTTGCATATGCAAGTATGTGGTTACATCCGTCAATGGGTATAGATGACAATGTTTTGAAAATCAATGTGAGCTCAGAGACCCATGCTCGTACCTCTTTGGGTCCCAAACTTGAAGAAATTATATGCACGGAAGATAGAAACAACAAGTTATACAATTTCTAATTCAAGCAATGATGTGTCCCTTTAAGGTATCAAGATGTTTCACCCAGTACCTGACCACTTGAATATTTGTAAAGGATCGGTAAATCAATTTGGCCCTCAATGATCTAGCTTTTGATTGATGATGAGATTACAAGGGGGTTGGATGGGGGTGGCGTTCTGTCCTCGGTCTCTTTGACAAACAAACGTTGGAGCATTTAAATATCATTTCTAACTCTGCTTCCACATTGGTAATTATTCTCGATGGATTTGGCCAATAGTAGTGTGTTGATGAATATGAGGCGCAAGGTCCCACAAGTTCTTCCTTCACAAGTCTGAAGTTTGGTTACTGAATCGAGGGGGAGGATGTCAAAGCCCGCGTCCCGCTGTAAGTCGTGGTACCCCGACGAGCCATCTCTTTTCTCTTCTCCTCCTTGTTTTCCCCTGTTGAGTGTCCACCATTGGCGGGTTAAAAAAAGGGCCAATCAGAAGTATTGGCTCCGAAAGTTGAAAAAGGAGAACAATAAAGAAGTACAAGGAACAACAACCAACAATGACAAGAGAGACGGTAACAATAAGTGATAATGTTGCTAATTTGTTTGATATTTTCCTTGTGTTGCGATAGTGTTCGATTTGGGCAATAAAATGTGCCTTATTTATCATCTTGTGATGAGGTGGATTGGGTTGTGGATCGTGTGCTTTTTCTACACATGGCTACATCACATTTACGAGAACCTTTTTTCTACTTATAAGGCAGGTTGATTTTGGCATTGTCGTATGGGCAATATGATCAAGCACAAGTTGTTGGAATGGTAATGTGTTTTGTGTTGAGACTAGTACAGCACTACATTAGTAATTTCCCTCAAAGGTGTTAAAAAAACACTTCCATCTCTTCGCGTTTATCTTTTATCATCAGTTGGGCAGTTGGATGATGATGGCTATTTAAGTTCCTTTTCGGGTGATGAATGGAAGCTCAAAAAAGGGGGGTCAATTGGTTATTGCAAAGGAAGAAGACATTCAAACTTGTAATATTGTCGAACCAGATTTCAAAGCATTTGCAATCAATTCTTGTGAAGATGATGTTCCTCCGAGTTAATGGCACAACGTCTTAAGTCATATGATTGAGAAGGGTTTTTTTGGCTATATGAGTTAAGACAGAATGTCTTATCTGGATTTTCAATGTAAAACAATTGAAGAGGTGTCCGCATTGTGTTTGCAGGCAAACAAGGCGGATATCATTTAAATCATCCGCACCAACGAGAAGTCAGAAATGCTTGAGTTAATACATTCCGATGTATGTGGGCCAATGAAGGACTAAGGTCATTTTGGTGGTACATATTATTTTGTGGACCTTTCATTGATTAATCATGTCCTCCGAAAGATTTGGGTTTATAACTTTGAAGACAAAAGATCAAGTGCTAGAACATTAAGTTGTTTTCACAAGCATCGGTTTGAAAGGAAAAGTGAAAAAAGTTTAAAGTGTATCCTCCGAAGATACTGGGGGAGAATACATTGGTTCTTGATGAGTATTGTCGAGAGCAAGGTATTCTCACCAAAAGTTCACGCCTCCAAAAACACCACACAATTTGAATGGGTTTGGCCGAAAAGGATGAATAGGACTTTTGGTGGAAAAGGGTGGGTGTTTTTGCTTTTCACAAGCAAAGTTTGCCAAATACTTTTTGGGGGTGAGTCAATTGAGTACGGTCGGACTGGGTGCTAAAATCTCACACTCCCGTTGTGTGCCTTTGAATTTTGATGTGCCAACCCGTGTTTGGAGTGGTAAAAAGATGTCTCTTATGACCATCTTCGAGTATTGGATTTAATGGCTTATGTGCATGTTTCCCAAAGACGAGAGGTCTAAGTTAGATACCAAGACCAGAAGTGTGGTGTTTGTTGGTTATGGACTTATGATTTGGATATCGATTCTTTTTTGATCCAATGAATACGGGAAGCTATCCGTAGTCCGAGATGTCATATCCATGGAGGACTCATACCATTGAAAGATATCGACAAGGCAGAACAGATGTTCCACTTCTTCTGAAATAAAGAGATGGTTAGTTGTTTGATCCGTTTCAATTGTTTCCTATAACCTACGGTTGCCGATGACGTTCCAATCGAAAATCACGGTAGGGATTTACAAATGTGATAATCCTCTATGATCGTTTATTGGATGTTGAGACTAATACAGCAATGATGGTGGTGAGCTTGAGAATGAAAGATGTTGAGAACCTATTGTTGCCGAATGAACCAAAAAGTCTACTCCGTGATAACGTCCTTCCATTCGAGACCCCACCAAATGAGTATGATTTACTTAGTCTTCATCTGACGGGGGAGAAACCGAAAGTTTTGAAGAAGCAATGGACGAGAACAAAAGAAGGATTGGATGGAAGCCATGGAGGACGAAACGCAATCCCTTCGTGAGAACAATACCTTGAGCTAGTAAAGTTCCCTACGGGCAGAAAGTGTTGAAAAAAGCGATGGTGTACCGTGATTGAAGCAGGATGAACATACTTCACAATTCGATATAAGGCTCGGTTGGTATGAAAGGTTTTTCCTCAAAGAAAAGAATTGATTTTTGGGAAAATTTTGCTCCCGTGGTAAAGATTCCATCTATACGAGGAGTGCTTGGTTAGCATAGCCCTAGTCTTGATCTAGCGGTTGAACAAATGGATGTAAGACGCTTTCTTTTCTTCACGGGGGTCTACAAGGGAGATTTACATAGAGCAACCGGAGGGGTTTCAAGAAGATGGCAAGGAGGGCTATTGGTTTTTGCAATTGGTAAAAGAGTCTTTCGGTTTGAAACAAGCGCCACGACAATGGTATCGGAAGTTTAATTCCGGTAATGAATTCAACATGGTTAGAATGAAACCAAGGCCCGATCATTGTGGGCTTTATGGAAACTTCTCCGATGGTGATTTATTATTCTTTTGCTCTTGGTTGAATGACATTTTTAATTGTTGGGAAGAATAATTTCAAGAATTAAATAGTTGAAAGAGCCTTTGATCTAGTCCTTTGCTATGAAGGATTTTTGAGACCATTTCACGCCAAATCCTTGCCTCACATCAATTCCTTCGTAATTGAAGTGTTAAGAAGTTGTACTTATCGCAAGAAATTGGTTTTGAAAGGGTTCTTCATAGATTTTGCATTGACAAAGCAAAGCGGTAATTGTTCCTCTTTGCTTCCCACTTTTAAGCTTAAATTATGAGCAAATGTCTTTCTATGAATAATGAAAAGTTGAGCAGGAAGAATATTCCCTACTCAATCCCGCAGTAGGTATCTTAAGGTACGCCATTGTTTGTAAACTAGGCCCGACATTGCACCTGTCCGTTGGTATGGTGAGTCGTTATCTCTCAAATTCGGGAAGACATCATTGGGAAGCCGTTAAGTGGGGTGATGAGAAAAATTCTTCGGGGACGTGAATCTTAGACTAACTTTGGGGGGATTGAGAAGCCTATGGTGGTTGGATATCACAGATTCCGGATTTGGGCCGGAAGCGTGGATGGTCCGAAAAACTACTTCGGGGCATATGGTCACTTTGCGGGAGCCGTGGCTTGTTTGGGCGCATCGAACTTGCAAAGTGTGTTGCACTCTCCTACTAACCCCGAGGTCCCGAGTTCATAGCCGCCGTGGAGGCAACACAAGATTTGTTTGGTTGCGCAATTTTTACAAATGGAGCTTGGTTGAAACAAAAGCAAGATATGTTTTTATTTTTTGTGATAATCAAAGTAACCATTTTCCATATCTCGGCAAGAAGAATTCTTCTTTTCACACTCGAGATCAAAACATATTGATGTTTCTATCATTGTATTCGTGATGCATTTGGATGCTAAGTTGTTAGAAACTTGAAAAGATTCCAACCGAGATAATGGTTCCCGGATTGTTTAACAAAGTGTTGCTAAGGGGAAAGTTTGAGTTTTGGTCGACACGGTTGGCGCCGGCTTGACATTTTGCCCTCCAACTAGTCTTTCGGGGGAGGTTTTGTTGGGAATCCCTCCTATTGAGGGGTAAATTGGTCATTTCATCTCTTTTCTTTTTTTTTTTACCCTACTTTGCAAGTATGCTTGGCTGCTTTTTTAGCTGAAGTCAGACAGAGAGGAGGAAAAAAACGAAAGAGAGGGAAAAGAGAGAGGGAGCAGTTTTTTGTTTTCTGCGCAGTGTTCTCAAATTGCGATATGGAAGATTGCAAAAAACAACCGTTAGATTCAGGCTGATTTTGAATTGTTATTCGAGACTCTTTGTTCTACAATCGAACGGTGGGAGAACGCAAACCCAGGCCTCTAGCTTTGATCAGAGCCTAAGCAAATCCGCGACTCCAGATTTTGGATGAATTCTTTCTGTCTCCCTGTTCCTATTTATTTTCTTTCTATATTACCAGAGTTTATTCTTGATGATTTTTGCTGAGATTAATGAATGATGATGATGATGTATAAACCTCTAATTATCTAGAGAGAACTTGATTGTTCCATTAATTGCATATAGTGAAAGATTTTTGGGGCGTATTGCCTCGTGGGGTTTTTACTCTTTTTTCATTGAAGGTTTTCCCCACGTTTAAATTTGTTGTGTGTTTAGTCTTGTGATTTGCATTGATCTGATTGGGAGAGTTGTTTGATCTAAATTTTCCCCCGCTTGTGCTATACTCTCTCCATCATATATTACTTTGTGAACATATCCCTCTCGAATCAACTAAAAAATTCTTCCATACCGGGTTTTCCAACCTCAAATAAAATGGTATAGAAAGTCTAAAAGTAAAATAAACAGATGACAATTATAAATAAATATATAACAAAAAATCCGAAACCAATAAATATTAATTCAACTTCTAGCACAGTAAAATTTACATTTTGATTCTGAGGTGGCACTGACTTGGAATACCTGTGACCACAATCCCACATGGGGGGGAAATTTAATTAGGGAGATCAACTATTAAGAGAGACCAATATTTCGCTCTTTTCAAATTTTCAACCTTAAAAGATTCATTCCAAGTAGTCCTATTAACAGTTGGACTTTCGTCTTTCAATCGTTGTTCAGGGACTAGGCTTAGAAAATCATCAAGATACAATATCTAAATAAGTTTGAGATAATCATCCCTGCCTTTCTCAGAAAATCATCAAGATACAAGCAATAGTAGACTTGTAGCACATATATCCGACGTATGGTTAGCGATCCCCAATTTTTCCCCTTATTTCTTTGAGCTTAAAGAAATAAATGTAGGGAGAGTAGAGTTTTAATGGGACAAAATGTAAAAGGAAGGGTCATAATACGCCTACAAATGGCTTTTTACATGGTTAATTAGAAGAAAAAAATTAGAGTGCATTGTTGTGGAGGTCTAATTGTTAAAAGAACATTGAACTAAGGGTGCCTTAGATTGTAAAGAGTTGAACCTAACACGGCTAACCGCTTTTGTTTCCATATTTAAGAAGAGGCAATGTGGGTAGCACGTTCTCGTGCCCGTTCCACTTTCCAGGTAACACAGGAAAGAACTTACCCTTGACACATTTCTTTGAAGCTAGAGCGAAGACTGAAGGTACCCTGCAGCCCTTTGTAATGAATGCAATTAAAGATTGTATGAAGCTGGAGCTTTGGTGAAAATTCATAGAAGTGGATGAAGTTTCCTGGAGAACGTGACAATCAATGATACCAGTTTCATTTTGTCTAGGTCATTTTAGGTTGATGTCTTGTTTCAAATGAGAACCGAAACAAGTTAACCCCTCACTCCCCTAATTAGAACACGAACACAAATTTTAGCCCACTGTTTAGGATATTTGGGCTTTTCTGTGGATCCACATTGGCCTGTTTTGAGGCTTAAGGACATGTTTGTTTGCCCGGATTAGGTCGGACTGAACAACGAGTCTAGTCCAGTCCCGCGTTTGTTTACATAAAATGACTCTGGACAAATAGTCCGAACGGACTAATAGTCCCGCATACGTGGGACTATCATGTCCCGGGGTGGAAGGTGGGACTATTAGTCCCTGGACTAAGCTTAAGTTGGATAAATATGTAAAATTACTAATTTGATTAAAGTACCAAATTAGCAAATTACTACTTTAAGCATGTGCACCACGTTCTACCTAGATTCAGACTTCTAATCATAATGCATAGCCCCATCAACATTCAATTTGCAATGGGGTTTTATTCTTTCTTTTATTTATTCATTCATTTGGAAGTGGATTTTATCCTTTCCCAACTTGACCATTTTGATAAGGGTAAATTACATTTAAATCACTCCAACGATGACCCGGTTCTACTCAAGCCCCCTTAACTATAAAAGTTAACATTAAAACACATTCAACTTCAATTAAATCTAAATGGTTGGGCACCGTTAATGGAGAATGATCATTTTATCTTTTTTCCCAAAACAATAAAACCCTAGGAACACTAAAAAGTCTTAAATTCCCTTTGAAAATGGCAAGATTTCTCCCTATACACCTATTATTGCCTTTATGTTGGCCCAATACAACAGTTAATAAGCCCATCCACCTTGGATTCTCAGTAGCTTCGAGAAAACCCTATCCCCATATTCTCTCTTAATCCCTCTCTACTCTCTGCAATGTTGGCACAAATCACCACAATCAAAGTCTGATAATTGAAGGTGGTTATGATGTTCTTTTATAGTTAAGGGTGGTGAAGTGGAAACAAGTCATAGTTTCAGGGCGTTAAGTGGAAACACCATGTCGGCTGGCCATCTGTGTCCATTCTCTACTCAACAATAGTAATGGTGTGGTAGGAATCCTCACTTTCCACACTGTTTTCTTCCCATGGTTTTGTATCTTGGATTTGTTGATTTAATTTTGTCAGAAATAAAAACAATAAAAAAATGGAAAAGAATATCGATAGATTTGAATTTTTTTAATTATTTTTCTTTCTTTTCTTCATAAAACTCTTAATTCACAAATTCAAGATTCAAACAATACCTTATAGATGTGAATGAAGTGAAGTGAAAGGAAAAGGTACAAAGGCGAATGGATAACTACACCTGAAGCCCGCTTTACTCAAGGTGGGAGTAAGGAATTATGTATTTGTAGTAGAATTATGTATACTATTTGTGTTTGTATATAAAAACCAAAAGGACAATTATAAAAAGAATTCTAGAGTTTGATCTTGGTAGTAAATTAAATCATATATTTTTAATTTGAACAATTCAAAATGCATGTGAGCTTCAATTTGATGACACTGACTAGTTTTTGTCAAAACAGACGGAGAAATGAAATGCCCTAATCATTGCAACTAGTTATATATAAACAGTCATTTTTTTATCTTCTCTGGACTTTCATTTGAATTTTATGTTTTTCATCAAAAAATCAAAAAACTTTTTTAAAAAAATAAATATTTTTAAATCTTGTGTAATTTTTAATTTTTTTAATTTTTTTTAAAAATCGGCCGGTTCACTAAATACCGGCTCGTTCACTGGTTTTTCAAAAAATTGGGCGGTTCACCCGGTTCAATTCGGTTCACATGCGTTTTTGATAAATTAATTGAACCGTACCGATTTATGATCTGATTTTCGATTCAACCGATTGAATCGGTCGGTTCGGTTTGGTTTGGTTTTTATAATTATGTTTGGATTGGTTTGTTTGGGTGGACCGTGGGTTTTTCGACAGGTGTATTTGATTGACTATTTGTGGTACCCAAAAGTCTGAGAGAAAAAAGGGTCCCACATATTTCATAAATTGTGATCAGAAAGATAGTGGGGGCTATTTCGGAATTTCGTAGATATCGTGGTCGGAGCAGTGCACAACGAACGGGTGATTCTATTTGAACCCAAAAAAATTCACTCTGTTTATAAGTTGGTACAAATTTCAATAATCTTTCCTAAAGTTTTTGTTAATACAATCACTGTTCTTCTTTTGAATTTTTTAAAATAACTGTCTTTTAAAGTACCAACCAATAAAAAAAAAATTCATCTACATCAATGTAATTATATTGAAATCTCACATATCAATCTATAGAATTTTAAGGCTACTTATTATTTCTACACATTAATTCATTATTTAATGATGAATTAATTAATTATACTACTTATTTTTAAATAGTTATTAATCATTAATTAGTCCATGACTATAATATGAGAAGACCCAGAGATGGAAAACAGAAATCGGCGGCTAAGTTATTTACTTTGGGGTATATAAAGGATACTGTCATGATACTCAAGATTAGCAGGTAGTTTAGTCCTTTATACATCCTGATTACTTCAATTTATGTCCAAAGTATCTTTACTCAAGCTTTTAAAATCAGGACATCCTAATAAAGATCAAATTAATTGAAGGGCTACATGGAGAAAATATAAAACTTAAGAGAGAATCAAGTATAATTTAGGGTGCAAACTGTATATACTTACTAAATAACCCTCAGAACATCAGTAAAGTCAGGTTGTCTTACGCGCTCCTCGTTGGCGTGGGAATCTATCTCCTCCTCTGTATTTAGTCAAAAAGCGCAAGCTGAAGCAATGTATACATTCCGTAACTACAGAGGGCAAGCGTCCACAACAAAGTTTCTTCAAAATGAAGTATGTAGGAAGGAGCTTCTAAATGCTCTCTTTTTATCTACGTACACCCCCTCCAAAGTGAGTCTATTAAAATATTTTTCCCCAAGTTAAATTACCATTTAAGGCCAAATCTCTCAAATTTTAAAGCCATAACTTTTCTCCACAACCACTCCTCCACTGTTCTTGTAACTAGGGGGTATACCATTTCGTCAATTTGAGAAAAATTATGAGTCTTAATTCAAAATTTTAATTTATAGGATTGCAAAACTAAAACCTATACTTGTGGTAGAAAAACCAAACAATTTGATAACATGAATTATGTTCGTTTACTTTCTTGGACTATTTTTTGGCCTTCCAAAAAAAAAAACCACTTAGTCATAAGATTTCAAATAAAAAATCAACAAACTAATAAAATTTAGAAAATATATATTATGCCATAATTTTTAAGATTTACCTATTTTGACTAAACTTTAAATGGACGGTGAATCTATATAAACGGTGAGATTTATAAACTGTGGTTGGCTTATAAATGTCGGATCAATCCAATTTTTAAGGTTTGGTAGACCATAAAATAGGGCCTAACAAAAAAAATTCGATTTATAAAAATAAAAACCTTAACTGGCTAACCAGCTGTACAAAACCAAAACCAACCTAACTTTGTCGGTTTTTTCAATCGGTTAGTTTTTTTTTGTTTTTTCTTACGCTCCTACTTGCAACTCCAAGCCCTTACCCCAATAAATTGTCAACCTCGACCTCTTCAGTCTATTTTGACTGTCCCAACCACCCTTAGCCCTCTACCACCCACCTTCTATTTTTGTTGCCTTTTCTCCCGCACTCTCCGGTCATGTAACTGCCTCTCTCAACTCTCGTTGGCAGGGAGGGAGGAGAGAGGTTGTACTAAATCGACGTTTATGGTTTGGGGGCGGCAGGCAAGTGTGGGGGTAGATGCTCCAGGCGACAAGTGGTGGTGTTCGGCCGTGGGGTGGTGGTTAGGGGGAGTCGTAAATGGGTAAATTGGAACCTAACGGGGATGTTTTGAGAAAGAACCAAAATTCTAAAAAAAATCCAAGTAGGTGTACTGAGAAGACGTTTGTAGTGAAATAAAACGTGCGTTCGAATGAAGCTCAAGAAGAGCCTAAACAAACGGCGAAGGGAGAGAAAAGAAACAAGAAAAAAAACGGAACAAACTAAAGAAACCCACCCCCCTAATATAAAACCGGCAGGACATACGGCGAAGAGAAAGAGAAAGAAGCAAAAACAAAAAACGGAAACAACTAAACAAGGAAATCTCTCTTCTCTCTCTCTCTCTCTCTCTCTAAAATCCCAAAAAGGTTTTTTGAGAACACTTGAATATGAGGCAGAGCAAAAACAGGGGAGGGCTGTTCAGTGTGTCCATGTGCGGTGCTTCCAGCACGAAGATCGAACAGTTCTCGAGAGAGGGAAGCCATTACTCTCTCTTCTACTGGGATTCTTCCCTCTCTAGGAGCAAGAAGCAATCGCAGAGTCAAGCTCAGCAGATTCATTATCTCCCCCTATGACCGTCGCTACAGGTCCTTATTCCTCTCTCTCTCTCTAAATGTGTTTGTAATGACTGTAATATTTTAATTGCGTATTTGTGTGTGTGAGAGAGAGACATTGACTTGTATGCCACTTTGATAGTGCCAAATGCCTTGTGATAGCTATTGATTTATTTTTCTTGTCTTTTTTAACGTGGGTGTAATAGATTTATTGGAAAATCTTGACTTCTTTTAAACTGGGTTTAGTGATTTTCTTGGAAAATCTCCAAGTACTTGTTTTTTTGTGGATTATATTTGTTTATTTCATGCAAAAAGAATTTGTTTGGTCTAATTTTTAGAATCAATTTTGTAGAATCAGTTTTAGAAAACTAGTTTGACTGATGATTTTCAAAACTTGTATTCTTGAATTTTTTTGAAAGAGAACGCATTTTGGAGAAGATATTAGAAGGATGTTTTCGAATTCTTTAAAATTATTTTCGCTAAAATACGAATAATATATAAAAATAATAAATATTTTTGTTCTCCAAAATGATTTCGGAAAAGACATTTGAACTAAAATTGATTTTTGAAAAACTAAATTGCTTTTCGGTTTCTTATTTCTTTTGTTGTATGTTTTGTTTGGTTCTCGTTACTTGTACTTATGATTTTCTTGGAAAATCTCCAAGTACTTGTTTTTTTGTGGATTAATATTTGTTTTATTTTCACTGCAAAAAGAATTTTTTATTGGTCTAAATAATTTTAGAATCCATTTGTAGAATCAATTTTTCAGAAACACTAGTTTGACTGATGATTTTCAAAACTTGTATTCTTGAATTTTTTTGAAAGAGAACGCAATTTTGGAGAAGATATTAGAAGGATGTTTTTCGAATTCCTTTAAAATTTTTTCGCTAACCATACGAATATAGAAAAATAATAAATATTTTTTGTTCTCCAAAATATTTTCGTTTTCGGAAAGACATTTGACAAAATGTGATTTTGGAAAACTAATATGCTTTTCGGTTTCTTTATTTCTTTCTTGTTGTATGTTTTGTTTGGTTCTCGTTATATTGTATTATGATTTTCTTTTCTTTTCTTCTTGGAAAATCTATATATGAAGTGTTTTTGTGGGTTGATGATTTTTGTGCCAAAAAGATTGTTTTCTTTGACAAAATCTTCTCTCTCTGCCCCTCTCTGAAAATGCTTTTCTGGGTTTCTTTTTTTCTTTGTTTATTTCTTTTTCATTTTTGTGGGTTGTTTTAGTTATTGTAATTGTGTGTCAATGGATTTTTCTGGGAAAATATTCTTATACCTCTATTGGTTGTTTCTGAAAACCTAGCCTTTATCTATATTTTATCCAAGACCTAAAATCTATATTTTATCCATGACCTAAAATCTAAAATATTAAATCAGGATAACACGACTTTGAGCAATATTATAGAATTCAAGACATAAATAAAAACAAATCAATCAACTAAGTAGCACACAAGATTTTTACCGTGAAAACTCTTGAATAAACTCTTGAATGAGAAAAAAATAAAAACTACGGGTTCACTTCTCCAGACAAAGATCATGCACTATAATTCGATATTCAGATGGTTACAAGAGTTTTACAATCAAAATCTATCAACTTCATTATCTAATGATTATGTAGATCTAACTCATATTCAAGACTCACCGTCTCCGTACTTGATCACCGTTCAGATCCCCTTAGAACAGATTTCTCTTATTGAACTCCATCAAGAATCTTATTTTTTTCAATATGTTTGAAGAAGATTTGTGTTAAAATCTGTTTCTAAGCTTTTCGGAATGTGAATAATACTTCTCTCTAGGGTATTTTGATATAGGATGCTCAGATATATGTTAATAAGTGTGCTGGGCCTTTTATAGTATCAAAAAAACCTAAAAAACGCAGTTCTCGTCGTTACAGAATCGTGCGTCTTGCTCCCTCAAGAATCTCGTGAACTCTGTGGTAATTTGATGACTCTCGGCTTGTTCCCGCGACATTCCGCAAATATCCTGCAAAGATCCCGCGAAATACCAGTGAGCTCTCTGTGAAATTATTAGCTCTTGGTATTTTCTCGCGAGATCCCTTGACATCCTGCGAGCTACCGGCGAGGTTTTGATCAGCTTCCAACACACTGTTTTTGCCCTCGAACTTCATCCAGAATGTACCTTACAAGTCTCTTTTAGCAAGAGTTTGCATGAATATATTTGAAACATTTTCAAATGCTTGAAAAACATTTTCAAATATTTGTGATTGATAACTCAAATCCCAACTTACATAAAGAAAGGCATGTCACTAATATTTGCCAATAATATAACCTTTCAAATTCAATGCCAAAAAGATATAGCTTTAACCATCTCTCTCTCATAAGGTTACAATGTATTGTTCTTTGCCATTCTTTAATTGTGATGATTCTTTCTTTCCATTTTTTTTTACTGCAATAGTATCTTGAAAAGAACAACACTGAATCTTCATTGCCTATTAGTATCATAACAAATATGTATCCATTTTTTCCTTTCACGTTTTTGTTGCCTTTTGATATTCCTATCCTTCTCATACATTTCTATGTTGACTTTTTCGGTATTTCTAGTGCTCTTTCAGGGTTTAGGTTTTATTTTCATAATATTTCATTAATTTAAACGGACGAATCTTCTTAAATATCCCAAATCATTTTTCGGTTGATTTTAAATTAAAATGTTTATTTTTTTAATTTTTGGTTTCGCACAAACATTTGGATTTGTTTAGTTGAAGTGTGAGAGTTCCTAATTAGAGGCCTTGATATCTTCAAGTTGACTTTGTTTGAAATTTTAAAAATTTCCTCGTGGTTTGAAAGTATGTGTAGTATGATTTCTTTCCCCTCTTTGTATGTTTTTACTTGTTCATAGCTGGAATCAAGATTTTAAATATTAGGCATTGGTCGTTACGTATATAAGGATTTTGACTTTTGATACAGATATTTTAATATCGGTTATTAGTGTCTGCTAAGGTGATACAGAGACATGTACGGTTCCAATACTGTGGTGAAAATCCTGGGGTCTAGGGCGAAGTAGGTGATGGGAAGATGCACTGAAAAGCCCAAAAAAATATGTGAAAATACATGAGGGTGGAGGAATAAATCTCTCCTTTGTGTGATTTCAGTTCAAACTTTTTATTCATGGGTATATTGGACCTCATAGTTTCATTGTTAATATCGTTTGAGATTATTGGCAAGATGAAAATCTAATCGGCACGAGGTTTTGATAGCTAGTGAGAAGAAACATTTTGTTGTCGTGTCGTCGTCTATATTGGAAATAGATCATTTAAACTGATTTGGCCAGAGCATGGGAGACATTTTGGTTTGTTCTGCGTCATCTTTAGCACTGCGTGGGTGTCTCCGTTTGAAATCGGTTCCGTAACAAGCCGTCAGGCCCACTCTCCATCACCAATAACGTTGTGAACGGATTCTTCGCCATTGAAATAGTTGCCTCACGTTCTTTGTGGCTACCCGATAAGGCTACTAACTGCTTAGTCGATAGTCGGGAAGCATATGGCTTGGAAATACGCGAGCTCGGGGTTGGCTTTGAGGTTCATACAAAATCACCTCGGAGCTTGACTTAGGAAGATTTCGCCCTCGCTTTCCGGACATATGGCTTGTTCACATCTTCGTCTATGGCGTCTTCGAAAGTTAGGTCTCCTATTTGCCAGGTAAAGCTAAATTACCAACCGTGCTTTGTCTTAATTATACTAGATGAAATTTTTATTCTAATTGTCAATCATTTTCTTGTTAATTAGATTGGAGAAAGATAGGAACTTCAACTTACTTTGGGTTCGATGCAACTAAGCTTATTTGTGTAAGTTTTTATATTCGAGAACCCGATGTAGAAAAGCGTTCAGAATGCTGGTGAAACAGTCTATTCGTCGTGGTGGAGTTTGGGGCCACCGAATGAATACAGTATGTCAGATAGTATTATGAAACTTATTTAGAAAAATTTATGGGTCTTTCGTGTTCTCGATTCATGAATCCCTGGGCGTTGTGCATGAAGAACTGGGTTTTGGAGGCTTGTCTTACATGGCTTTTTCCCATTATAGGTACCCTTTCGCAGTTCACTGTGCCGGGTGCTTCTATTATCTTTGATGACACATTTTTTTTTTTTTTATCACGATCCAACAAAGACATGGATTGGCATCCATGAAGCCTCCTCGAAAAAAAGCCTGAGGATCCGTATGTGACCTCATTATTGGTCCATCCACTACTCTCACAACCGCGGAGGCGCTTTCCACGCTCAAAAAAAACAAGGAGATGATCTTCAACATATTTATGTGCTCTTAAACCTCGGACCCCAGGCCATCTGATAGGAAATATTTGACCGAGTTGGTGTCATGGATAGTAAAACTAGAGATTTGTAGTAAATTCCTATCTATAATTACCTTTTGGCAATAAAATTCTAATATTTGTTGCTTTTTTAAAGGTCCTTGCTAATTATCATTTCGTTGTTGTTTGTCGGTGTGATAACAGAGAGACACAATCAAGCGGCATCAAATTTTGCGCAGAGAAATGTTTGCCCTCTCGCCTGCAAGATCAAAATCTTGCACACTTGTCTTTGAAGTTCAGAACGAATTCCGAGATGCTGCAGCAAAAGGAGATTTCTCGATCCTTCCCAAAAGCCATCCGATCAAGCATTACATTTTTCTTTTCTACTCTCTCTGTAGATAAGGTGTACTTGTTTCATGGCGTGTCCAATGACTTGCTCTCCCAGTGGTAATAGACAAATGATCCGTCAATATTACCCGGTATCTCACTCTCATTTGAACAGTCCATTATGTTGGGTTTTCTACGTATGCTTTTGAAGGTTTCGGAGATGAAAAAGCCGAGTATTTTCCCCCAAAGAAGATGTGATCTTGCAGAAGGAAGCACCCACCACACCTCTACATACTTGTTTGGAGCCTATGGTAATTCGAGTGCTTTGCCCTTTATTTTATCGTTCTTACGGTCAAGTAATTGTGTCTATATTTTTGACCTCCATCGAAAAAATGGAGTTATTTCTTCTTTTTTTCGTTTCAACTAATGTGGTTTTTACATGTTTAATTTAGCTCACAGGATCTGGTGGTCCTCCAAAAAACGGTGTTTGAACAGGAAAGTTTCCTAATTTAAACTTGCGAGACTTGTTCGGGTACTCGGGATGACTTGACGAAAATGAAAGTGGCTGAGTGTAAAATTGTTGTTAACTCTTGCAGTGTATTGGGGAGGCTAACCCGGTGTGAATCTGTGGGGAGATGGTGTGCTTTGTTACAGGCCCACAGCTCTTTACAGTGCGGACCAAGCGAATGAGTCAGTTACTACGCATAAACCATGCAACGTTTTGATATTGGTCAGGCCAAATGTTGGAGACGGAACCATAATCATGAACAATATCCTTCAGGCCGTGAAATATCTGATACGCCACTAGATTTTACAAATGGGTTAAAGGTAAACCTAATTTATAGTAGAAATTTTTTTTTCCAGCTGACATTCATAGAAAAAAACGCACTGCTCTTCTCTTATTTTCACTTCCATTCCATATCCGAAAACTTTTTTACATTGAATCTTTGGGTTGATCTTTAACGTTATTCGTTTTTTTTTTTTCTCGCGGGCAGCATTGAAAGAACGAAGGATCGGTAATGGAGGGAGTTTTGCTGGGACGGAAACATGCTTGCTCGTGGAGAATGGGACTACCTCTCAGCCTATGCTTTGCTCGCTTAGGAGAGACTGTTGTTGCATCAATTGTTGAAACGGGGTTTGGATCCCAAATGAATCGGACAACAATGGGAGGACCGCATTGGTGTGTATTTGTCACATTTTGGTCCACTATCCATTCTAAAGACATAATCCCTAATTTAAATATGTCCATGATAAAATCGCACATTTGCGCATTCAAGGTGGGAAGTGAGGAATTGTGTGATGGTTCTTCTCGACTCTGGAGCAGATCTAATAGTAGAGGGTATTTTCTCGAACCCTTTATGAGATTTTATTTCACAAACTATTTGGTTACGGTAGCAAGTAAAGGCTACTCGATTATTTGAATTTTAAGGATGTCAATGGTTCGGATTAGTCCAGATTGATATGAACCCACACAAACCGAACAAAAGTCTTACGTCAAAGAAATTACAATATGTGTGTAGACCAAAAATCTACGGTTTGGTTTTAACAAATAAAAAAATTTACGGTTCGAATCACGATTAATCCACGGATCGTTACATTCCACGAAATTAAAAAAAAAAAATTCATGGTAGCACCATAACAAGCTGCAGTAGCCGATCAAAAAAGAAACAAAAATTTTACTAAACAAATACACGATTCACCACATCCCTTGCCATAGTTGTCAACTCTTCCTCCATCACAGAATCAAAAATTTCACTAAAACAAAATCCGCATATATCTTAACTTTAAACGAGGCTCCAAAACACTAGCAAGAACATCATCATGTTCATGCTTTACACTTACCCCAATATTATCAGATTTTTTTTTCATTTTTCGAGCCATTACTAAATAGTGTCCACCGGCTCCAACCCTCTCAAACTATCATACATCACAATCAATATCTTTTAAGAAAATCAGATAAAACTCTTCAATGGAATAACATCACTAAATACATTATTAGATGTGGGCGTATGAAGAACCAGACAAGTGGAGTGTGGCCATTAAGAACTTTCTAAATTCAGAAAACATCCTAGCATATCCCACTCTTAGAGTAGGCGGCCCCCATGTAGTTCAACGAGAAAAGTGGATCTCCTCCAGCCTTTCAAATGCTTTTTGAAATATTAAAGCAATACTTACAATGAGATAAGTGATTTCAACCTAGTCAGAACATCAAGGGCATATCAAGCTGTGTAGCGTTTTCTAAGAGGTTTACAGAGATTATATAATTAGAATTTTGATTTGTCTAAGGAGATCGAACGAGAGGTTATATTCTGAGATTTGCATATCAGAGAGAATCAGAGAGAGATACAATGAAGGAGGAGAAATACATGTTTGATCGGAGGAGATAGTCGGTCGTCGGATGAATGAAACCATAAAGTCGAGGGAGGCGCCGCAATGTAGTTTGGGAGTGATCCCCCCAGTAAATAATAATATGGTAAAAATATAATTCTAAATTATATTCTAAATTATAGTATATATATATAGATATAAATCTCACTGTCTGATCGGTAATCTGCGGTTCGTTATGAAAAATCATGGACCAACCGCGAATTTACGTTTTCTCATCTTTCAATCGGGTCTGGACCATAATCCACGAAGCCCAATAAAAAACCTACGGATCGAATCGATTCGAATTATCGGTTAGGTTTCGCGGTTCGGGGTTTTTTTATAGCCATAATGTATTTAATCTGTTTCTTGTTTAGACTTTGCTTTAATTATTTCTCGTGAAACTCGTTAGCGCGTTGGCATTTTATATCTTTAATAATATTTCTTGGTGGCCTTTGTAATGTTCCCCAATTATTAGGAATCAATATAGTTGTTTTAGTTACCTTATCCTATATGGGACGGACACACCGTGTGGTCATGGACATCATCTGGAAGCTCTCTGCAAATATTTTCGAATTTTCCTACATCTTGTGCTATTTAAAAACATATTGTTTCCCTATGTCTCTGAGTTACCCTTTCTCTGATGAAAGGCCAAATTGCCAATATGTGCGAGGAATTATAGACACTAGTTTTTATTGGACGGTTTGACCAAGCCGAATTTTAAATATATGCTAACAGTCAACTATTTTGCATTGGTACAGATTTCAGAAGGCCAATTCCGTATGGGAGGCCTTACTGGCTAACCATGAATCGGTGGCGAAGCTGTTGGACAGCTAATGGTGCCACCATATCTTCCGGAGACGTGGCCCAACTCGCGTGCACAGCCACGGACAAACAAGTTGAAGTTGACTCAAGGAAATGTTCGTCATGGAGGGGACGTAACGCTTCCTAGGAGCAACGGATCAAACGCTCTTCATGTTGCGGTTCGTGAAGGAAATAGTGACATGGTAAGTCCTATTGGGAAAGGCGCTGATATTGACAATACCGGACCAACCACGGTTGGACCCCTAGGGATTAGCTGACAGCAAGGACACGAGGACATAAACGCCATTTTCCAAGCACCAAAGAGGCTAAAGCAAATTTTTGTTTACCACCAGAACCGCAACAAGGAAAACCGGTCCTCGGGAGATTCACAAGTGAACAAAATCCGTCCCATGGCCCAGTATGTCATGGAAGGGGTCATGGGGGCCATCCCGGCCCGCGTAGAAACTAGTAACTCCATAATTCCTTGATTGGGATAATGTCAGTGGCTCATGGCGGGAACAATGACCTACTTGCATCTATAAATTCGATAAAGGCACTGGACCGGTATAGAATATCCAGGCAGAGTGGGGACACTAAGTGCCAGAAAAGGAGATGATAAAGGAAAGCTGTGGCTACTTCCAAAAACTTTCCAAGAGCTCTAAATCGGTGCTAAAAAATTGGGTTCTTGACCCCTAAGGTCGAGCCAAGGATGAGCTGAAATTGATGCTATAGCGATGATTAGAGATGGTGATCAATCATATTTGTTACCTAATCGCCAAATGGGGGGGGGGTGGGGGGGGGGGGGGGGGGGGGGCGGCGGATGTTAAAAAAAAACTGTCATGGGCTCTGCCCGCATAATTTTTATCATGTAACCCTTTTTTCATTAATTCATTTTCCAAATTGTTAGTTCAATTATAGAGTTCTTGGTGGGGACAGAGCAGAAGCAAAGAAGATATAGTGGTTGGAGCACAATCATGAAGTAGATAGAGGACAGTAGATGAACTGAAATTATATTCCGCCAATGAATCATATGCCACAATGATCAACTAAACTCTACTCGAGAGAGGAGGATAGAGAGACAGAAATACCTGGTACCCGAACAAACTGCATCACCCAATCTTTGCTATAGAACGCATTTCTCCCTCTAACATCGTGAATAATCTCTCTGAGTGGAGTTTAAAATAATATTCATTGGCTGATTGCACGCAAGATGATTACACAAGTGGAGACAGTGGCATCTCGAAAGATGGATTACAAAAAAAATTCTCATTGCACATAACATACACGCAATTACGTGTGATCGTTTTTTTTTTTTTTTAGAGTAAGTGCCACTCAAAATTGGAGGCGGAGTAGAGACAGTCTAGAAGAGTAGAGTTTAGGTAAGTAAGGAAAGTAGAAGTTGAGAAGATAGAGTGAGGTAGAAAGTCGAAGTTTAGAGTTAGAGATAGGAGAGAAGAGAAGTAAGTAGAAGAAGTTTTAGAGAAGAAATAGAGAGTAGAGAAGAAATAGAAAGTAGAAGTTAGAGAAGAAGCGAAAGAAAGTTAGTAGAGACGTGTAGAATTAGAAAGGAAGTTAGGAGAAACATTTGGAGAAATACATAACGAACACTTAGTAAGTTTCTAAATAAGACTACCAAGTAAATATGTGGGTCTTAAAAGGTAGTAGTAGATGACAAACAGTGTCAAGGGAGAGGTTCTAGGTAAAACTAGTATAAGGTTTTCCAAAGGAAACGCTTACAAAATATAATGTCACATGTTAATCCCAGTAATTGAGGAAAAAGAAAAAGGAAAAGGGGGAGGAAAAGGGGGGGATGATCGGTCAAACCTAGTTAGTTATTTTGAGTTGAGTGTAGTGTGTGGAAGCTACTAAATATTTAAAAACACATTTTAGGGAAAACATTTGAAGAACGATGTAACTAGAGTAGCGGGACATGAAATTATCTAGAGAGATTGTTGTTGTTTTGACGCAAAATAAAGTTTAAGCAGTATAGGAACTATAAATAGAACAGACCAATCCCATTAAGTGAAATCTAAAACTATAAGCAACAAGAATATCCCATTAAATCTTACAATATCTAGAGAAGGGGAAAAGGAAAGAAGGGAAGAAGGGGGACATTTGTTCAGTGTTCAAAAATCAGCCTATTAATATGAGGTTGTGATTCGGAATATTGAGGTAACACTCACATTGTGCTTATAAATAATGCCAAATGTTTAGATTTGTACTCAATTTTTTTTTGTTCAACCCTCCCAGACTCCATTAATGGAGGAATAAAATGGTTGGATAGTCTGGTAGGTAGATAGGTTATCTAAAAAAGGAAAAACAAGAAAAAATTAGAACATCCCTGGGAAGAGGCCACAACAAATTAACCAAAACAAACAAGAACTATGGTCCAAGCATTAACAGCGTTCGATTAACAATAATCCAGAGTTGATGAGAAACAAAATGTAAGGGTTTGTATACCCGATTTTAACTATTACAACAACACTTTACAGGCAAGTTTGGCCCGTCTTCTCTAGAGCACTCATTCAACAAATATCTGCCACAGCACCTAGCCCGCGACCTTGTATTTGGATCACAGGACTTTGGCGCGATGACTGGACCTGTGCCCACACACTGCAATGCCTTGAACAAGCGAAAAGGAATAAAAATAAAAAAAGGTTCGGCTTTATACCAAACGTAGAGGACCCTTATAGATAATCTACATTTTTCTCCTCCCCCCCCTTTCCTCCCCAATGCTTGATCCAAACGCAAGCCTACGTAAGATAATTTCCCAGAAAAGCAAAGCATAATATCAATTATTTTTACCTAATATGTCAAAGCTCAGATTCATCAATTCACAGAACAAGACTAAAATGTACTAATCAAGCACAAATATTTCTACAAATTTTATGTGTAACTCCATATCTGTTCACCACCTCCATTTCAAATTCTGAAACACACCACTACTAAGACAAGTACAAAAATCAATGGAGAACTTTATGCACGAAGACCTGATTCCTCGAAGCAACATGGCGAAACAGATTCATGCAGAAAAAAAAACAAAACAAATAATAGTTTGATTGAATGTGAGGAAAAAAGAAGAAGCTGTCTGGTATTCGAAACGTACCTTCAAATTCGACCCATCGAATCGGAATCAAACGTCCGAAGCGATGACAATAGAAAAGTCAGGCGAGCTCTTCGATTTCGATCGGGTACTCCAACTACACGGAGTCAACAGCATTGGATGAGTTGTTGTCGGTGGAGCCTCGCCGGAGAATTTTCGGTTGCCGAATATCGAGAATGCTGTTCAATTGTCGTGTCAATCGATTACAAAAATTTAATCTTTTTTTGCTTAATTAATTTTTATTGAGGAGACAGTTAGCACGTCAAGTTACGCGCCGAATTATGCCATATAAAGTTAACATTCCTTTATTTCAAATGTACACGAATTGAACTTGAGATTCTCCCTCTCTTTAGACGATTTTCGGTCATTTAACTTAACTATCGGAGAGTCGTTTCCTAAAAATAACTTCGACGGCCATTCTTACTGTTTCTGTGTCGCAGCTAGGCATTTTTTCAACTAGTGACTGACTACAACAGCTTGCTCCACCGTAAGTGTCTATTCTCGATTTAATTTCTTTCATTCATCTTGGTAAACTCATACCACACAATTTGCGTCGTATGTGGGAATTATTATAGACCAATGCACACTCGTAGGGAGGAGCCCCCTCATTGGTCCCAGAACTCCTAAAAAAGAAAGCAAAAAGCAAAAAGGACAAAGGAAGAAAAGAAAGAGGGAAGGAAAAAAAAAGAAAGAAAAAAAAAAAAAAAAAGGCAAATGGCTAAACTACTGGACGATACCCATAGGACGGCCAGGGCCACCTCTAGGGAGATTCCAGGTCGATTGCTTCCCGGAGGAGGAGACATTCGAGACATCATCATCTGGCGAATAAAATTTTGGCCGAAATGACACAAATTTTGGTTGACAATAGATTGGCAAAGCCGGCCCAAGCATTGGCGACAAAACCATCTGAAGACATGGCCAAAGAATAAAACCTCCTATCTTGGGATGGTCGAAAAAAAAGGCAGCGCAAATCCCGCGTTTGCATGAACAACCGAAGATAGTAAATCCGTTATGTTAAGCAGGTAGAGAGTATTGCCCAGGCAAGACTCTTAATGCCAAGCGAAATGGGGAAGTGATCTGTGCAACAAGCTCAACCACTGAATTGCGGCGGCATTGGCGGCTCGCACGACTAGGACCGTGCCTTGGGAACTAGTCCCGAAGTAATGAACAATATTTTTCCGATACATCAAGTGAATGGATCGAACAGAGAAATTCAATTGAAACTGCATGGTCGTAATAGTTCGAATGAAATTAATCTAACTAAAGTAATCTTTAATCAACTATATAAATTTTGTTCGTATAATTTCCACTATCCATCATTGTTTAAGAACGAAAATAGGCGGGACTCCTCATCGCTACACTCCTTATATAGCCATGCTCATTAAGTTTGAGTTAATCAGCAATTTTCAAAGTGCTTATACTATTTCCAAATTTAAGGCGGTTCAAAAGAAATTGGTAGAATAGTGTATTGTAATTTGTGTCTCACGGAGGAAGGTGATGGTATTCGGAAAAATGATTGCGGGAAGATGTTTTGTTTGGTGAGAACAAAAGACGAGAACTACAAAGTTTGGTTTAAGGAGAACGGTAGTGAGCTAACTGTAATTGTCGCTTATTTGAGTTTCGAGGTATATTATGAAAGCATGATTATTGTGTTCCTGAAAATGGCAATTTATCGATTACCTAAAAGGTATATCTTAGAAGGTGGAGTCAACTGAATAAGAAGTCATCGTAAAGTTCAAATCAGGTATGAGAAATCAACTTCCAAAGTTGAAGCATGTCGCTATGACAATATGTTGCAATGATCTCTTTGAGCTTGCAAAATTGCACGAATTCTGAGGAAAGGTTGAGATGGTGCTGGCGAATGTACAGGACTAAAAAGGGAGTCCAAATAAGAAGTCGAAGTAGTTGTAAAAAGTTTTAAACCAAGGTTTTTCTGTTTGGTACAAGTAATCCGCAAATGGAACCTTATCATGTGAAATGATCATACAATTTCAAAAGTTATTCACATAGTTGATCTATTGGTTTTTGCATAAAAAGGGGCGGACCCCCCTGTAAGCGAAAGAAAAGCTAATTGAGAAAGCTTTAATAAAAAAAAGATAGAGAAGACGCAAAAGAAAAATTAAATGGAATAAGTTGGAGGTAATACTTTTTTCCTTATGTTACTAAATGATTGCATTACAATATTTATCGTATCGTAACCTTGGGGTGAATTTTACAGAGGCAATTATGTTGGAAACGAGATTGTTAAACATGTTTGCCTTGGAACACAAGATACTTCACATTATATGTAAGAATATAGACTTTTTATTAGATAATATCTATTTGGATTGAAGTAACTTGAATGCGATATGTTTTGGTTTGTAGGATACTCTACCCAACAATCCTCAATAACTTTGGTAGAATGGGTCCATTTCCATCAAATGTGGCCCACAGCATGCATCATACCATCAA
>VIGQ01002241.1:77500-92500 GCA_009663005.1 Actinidia chinensis | reverse complement strand
GAGGATAGTTGAGGGGATAATTTTTTTTTCGAATAATTTTTTTTTTGGATAACTTTTTCTTCCTTATTCTCACCCTTATCCTCCCAAATAACTTTTAATTAGGGTGAAAGTCACTCATAAATTATCCGCCTCTATCCTCCTTCTGGGATAAAGTTATCTGACAAGTTTTCAACATCGCAAACGCGGATAAAACAAGTTATCCGAGAGAACAGGTTATTCGCCCATTACTCTCAGCCAACAGGCCCTTAAAAGTGAAAACGAAAGTTGGAAAGATAATACATGACCACGTGAGTCATGTCCCATATATTCTTTTACAACGCTGATTTTGTTTTGACGTTACATTGATTTTTATTATATCTTTTTAAGAGTTAATGTTATATACAATTTTATTTCTCAATCTCACACAAGTTTGTAAGGGCCACATTAATAAATTCATGTGGAACCCATTCACTTGTGTCTAGCGGTGAGAAAAAGAAATTAGAAAATAGATTATATATATAGCATTTTTCTTTTTTTTTTTAAAGTTGGTTAATTGAACATGAAATTTCTGTGATAAAAATTTATGATTGAGCCCACCAACAACCATTAAGGTGCTCTTTGACAGCAATAAAAAGGAAACTTGACTCTCCTTCTAAGATAGGAAATGGCTTTCTTCAGAAAAATAGTACAGAAAAATCTACCAGAATGATGTGGCATTCAATTGGCAAATCCTCTGGACTCTTTCTCTCTTTCAAAACCTTAAGCCCATTTACTCATTTCTCTCTCCTATTTACTCCTAACTTTATTTCTCTTATTTACTCAAATCTTCTCTCTCCCATTTATACATCTCTTTCATACTTCTAAAATTCTAAAAATTATAGTGACACATTTTATACTTTAAGCGGTCAAGAAAAAAGCTCAAATAAAAACGAAAAATTATTTACCTTCATCAAAATAAAACTAGACCAAATTGTTCAAAAAAGTTACAGTGACACCCCATACTTTTTTAGTTTTTAGTTTTTTTTATAATTTTGTTTTAAAAAAACTGTTAAAACCCTTTCATACAAAGTTTAAATTTTTTAGGTTTTTCTTAACATAGAAATCTGAAAAATATAAAAAATTTTATTTAAATTTATAAAAAAAAATTAAAGGCAAAAAAAATTATCTAAAATAAATTTCTTCCACTTTAATGGATTTTTTTTAATCAGATGATTTTTTTTTATATTTTTTAACTTTTCTCATCAAAAAGAAAATCAAAAAAATATAAAAAATTGATCAAATAATTAACAAGTCACTAAAAATAAAAAAAAAAAAAATCAAAACCACTAAACTCAAAATAAAACTAGCACCAAACACAGCTATTTACATCACGTCAGGTGTAATTTTCCTTCTTGTTTTTATGGATTATTTTTTTTTCCCCAAACATGGAAGGGAGGAAATAAATTATTTTTCTCTCATTTTTCTCTTCTTAAGGTTGCAAATAGAGTTTTAAAATGATAATTAGATCAACTGGCTAGCCATTGCAACAATTCCACAATTATAGAACCAAAAAAAATAAAAAAACTATAAAAATAGTTAAATTTTAAAATTAGATTAAAATTTTTATATTCTCAAATATCACACGTTATGAGCAATTGAAAAATGTCTGAGATTATAATCAATTAGTAAAAGAATCCCTACTTGGATGTGTTTCAAGATCAGAAAAGATTGTAGAAGAGGCAAAATGCGAATTAAACTGGTTTGTGGTTGAATCAGCTTGGATTGGATACTCAAGAGACACATTAGACATTGATGCTAATTGGTAAAGACTATATTTAATATCTTTTTAAGAGTTTTTTTTGTTTAAAACTCTTCTTAAAATGGTCTGCATTTATTATCTTTTCAAGAGTTTTTTTTGTTTAAAACTCTCTTTTAATAGAGAATGATATGGTTATCCACATTATTCCTGGTCTTATTTTCTTGTCCTATTTTCTGGGGGTATAGCAGGTACCCATTTTATGGTTTTTGACTGTACCACGCAGTACCAGATGATTTATGAATCATATCTGGACTCATCTCCTATTTAAAGCTCTTAAACCACGTGTTGCTAACTTAAGCATCAGAGTATTCTTGACAGGCACCACAACAGGTTTGTTGTATTCAGTCCAGGGCTCATTCTTTAATTCCAAGGACCGGTAGTTCACATCTGGGGAAAATCACCTTACCATGTTTACTGCAATCATCAGAGGATAGGCGTGTTAATAGGTCAACAACTTGAATATGTGAAGGAAACAACCTGAATTTGTGAAGCATTGTGGAGAGATATTTCTAAGCAACCCTACAACCTTTCAGGAATTGTTGAAGCAGTGAAGCAGTTGGGTTCGGTATAGAATTTTCCTTCCATCGTTCAGCAGTCTCAGGTTCGGCTCTGTAATTTCGGACGTTTTCTTTCCTCTCTCCCACAGAACTGGTTCTTTAGTACTTGTATTCCCTTTGTTTTCTTTATTATTCTTTTATATACCTTCCCTTGTTGTCTTTGTTATTAGTGGGTTGATCTCCTCCTGTATTCCTTTCTTTGGTTCGTTAGTATCTCATTGTTCTTCATAATTTAATTTTATAGGGATCGAGAATCAACTCAAGGATGGTATTAGAGCAGCTGCTCTCAGGTCAGAAGAGAGTTCGGGAAAAGTTAACAAGTTCCATTAAGGATAAGCTAAGCAGATTACCTCACTCGTCCGTAGCCCCCCTGTATTAACAGGTGCCAGAGAGACTCGGCCAAGTAAATGAAGAAGCTTTCACACCTCGACTAGTCTCAATCGGGCCCTCTTCCCGACGCAACAAACACACTTGCAAAGCCAGTGTGCGGATTTACAAACTGAGGTGCCTAGAAGTTCGTGAACCGGTACAGAACGTATTTGTCATTGTTGATTGCATGTGAGAGAAGAAGAAGTCATCCGTCAGCATTACGAAGATCAAACTAAGCTTAGCACTCTTAGCAGCGAGGTTTTCTGCGAAATGATTCTGTTGGATAGCGTATTCATGGTTCAACTCCTCCTGACGAGTTATAGACGAACCTATAAAAAACAGAAAGACGAAATCTTGACAACACTGGAGGAGGTGTGACTTGTTGCATGACATGATCCTGATTGAGAATCAAATCCTCTGTTTGTTCCTCGGACACTGTACAGCAATATCGTTGGGACAACCTTTGGCAGACATGCCAGACAAGTATCCCTTCACAAATCTTGTACGTGATTACTTCTGCACAGAGGGCTTCACGTAGTCTTCCTGCAGGGGGAAAACAACCACGACATCTTGTTTGATATCTAAGGATGGCTCACATTCCCCAATGGAACATAATGGTGCTGCTGAACAATCAAATATAGAGGCTGGTGGTGATAGATCCCTGTCCAGGCCCAGATGGAGAGAGTTTTGCAATTGCTGCCCCAGCAGCAGCAGCAGCTTGTGCTGTTGCTGCTTCGCACCAAAAAAGATGGCTCATTCTTCCCTCAGCCGAACACATGCGTCTGAACCTCAAGATATAGAGCTGGTGGTGGTTAGATTCTGCAGCAGCACCCTATGCTTTTGCTGCTTCGCCCAACTTGGAGAATACAAAGACTTCCCCGCCGACAGCGGCAAAGCAGCGACAAGAGGCTGTGTTAAATTCGAGAAGGGAAGAGGAAGCTGTTTAGTTGAAATAAATTCGTCAAGGGAACGCTAACAGTTCCAGGTCTAAAGATAAATGAGTGGACAGAAACTTTCTTTCGTAACCTCATCGCCTTCGAACAATGCGAGCGTAGGTCTCCTAGACTCATCAGTGACTACTTATATCTTCATGGACAGACTCATAACACCGTACAAGGATGTCGATGTGCTGATTTATAATAAGATTTTTGAAATCACTGAATGACAGTAAAGAGTGTCTGAGCTATTTAACAATCTTTACAAGGAGACCACCACAGGCTCTTTAACAAACATACCATTTTGCTAAAATTTCTGATGAACTGAACGATTACAGCAGAACTTATGGCACCGGTGGAAGACAACGTGGGTACCATTTGAAGGTAAACTTGAAGAGTGATTTTTTCAAGTCCCCGTGGTCAGTCCATTTCTGGTCGTTGCTGCGTTGTTCTGCTTGGTTTTGACTGTGGTCCAAAACTGCATTTCTGTCACCGCTCTGTAGCTCGCTCGGCTTGCCTTTCTTTTGTCTGCTTTCATGTTATATGATATGTGAATAAGAAATGTATCTGCTAAAATAACATTTGTCTTTCCATTGCACTTCTCGCTTGAGGTTTTTTTTCCTTGAATCTTTTAAAACTGTACATCTTTTACAACGAGAAATGAAATTATTAATTGTTGTTATCAAAATGAAAATGAAAAAGAATTGAGGGCTCTACATGCCATCAAGCTCAACAAATCACATCCCCACTTACCAAAAACGGAGCCTGTTCTTAATCAAATTTTGTTCCAGATTCTTCATCGTAAGATTGAAAGAAAGAAAAATAGTGGTTGTCAATTAGAATGTCGGTTTTGATTGGTAATGCGTAGGTTTGTTTTCTGGTTAGCCTCGTTTTCCCATAATCCTATTTAAATTACATAAAAAAAAAATTGACTTAAATGATTTAGTGAAAATACATTACAAACTTCTCGATATTCACAGTGGTATAACCACTAATAGCAATATATATTGAGACAGCTTTTGAAAAATTAGTTAGGCATTAATGACCTAAGAAAATTTTGGGAACAAGTGAAGTGAATCAATAATTCTTTGGACAAAAACAACAAAACAGAGCATAATATCCGTGGAAATGCATCTCAAAATGTGACCGGCACTGTGATCATCTCAGATTGAGATCCTCTCCATTCCACCTATGCATGAATGCTTCCGTTTAAACTAAGACTAAGGTGGGCTTAATTTGCCAAATCACACCATTTCTCCATATCATAAACATCAACTCCAACTGTGGCCTTTCTAAGAAAATCCTCGGACACTAAATAATAAAAATCAATGGAGAGAAGAGAATAAGAGAATTTGAAAACAAATCTAAACAGTGCAAGAGCATCAGATGAAAGAAACGAAAGCATTATATATATAATATAATTCTATATAATAATTCTCATTTTTAAGAGTTTTTTTCTTGCCACATCAGCTCTGATGTCTAGAGAAGTGCTTGAATTATGGACTCTTTTCTTTTTGTTAAATTTATATGAAAGTATTCCCTCTATTTTAGTGGTTTACCGTTGTTGATTCATTTACCGACATCAATACGCTGTTGATATGTAATCTACATTAATAGGTTCTGGTTTCTTCGATCCACACCTAATATGGATATCAAGAGGAATTAAGAATATGGTTCTTAGATCCGCACAGTAAATATTGGATTAGCATAGGTTATTTGTGGAGATAGTTCACTTCAAGGGTCTTCTCGTGGCCTCACGTAAGACCCGATCTATTTTGGAGAGAAATCGGATAGGTCCTATCCCAATCGTCTTTGCCCAATATACACTGTTTAAACGCATACCCACTTAAAAGGTTACAGCCTGTAAGTGGTGAGTTCATCCAATGTATATTAGAGCCAACTTGTTTTTTTCTAAGGTGATGAGACTGCTTATTGTAAATTGGTTTCTTGAATCAGGTCTAATAAGACTAATGTGGCTGAAATTGTACACTTCCATGGATGGTTGAGAGAGAGAAACAAAAGAAACAACGAAGAAAATGAATTAATCATGTTTTAGTAAATTTGGAAAAAAATTAAAAAGAAAGAAGTGCATATTCAAGCACTTTACCCAAAACAAAGCTGAATGTGACAAGAAAAGTATTAAAAATGGGAATTACATTTTAAACTAGTTGTTATTTGGCCAACAACTTGATTGATTGTTGCTAATGACTGTTGCGGTCCAAAATGGCTCGCAACAAGTGAAGGACTTTATAAGGGACGAAGAAAAAAAATTTGCACAAATCTGCGCTGTAAAATGGGCCTGCCTTGGCAGTAGATATAATAAAGACTTTCGTAGATGGCACTCAGCCAAAGTCCAATTTCCTAAGTGTAGAAACGATATTTGGAATATTAAAGTTGAAAATTTGCTGGAAGGTGAAGAATTGCATAATGACGATATGATAGATGAAGACAGTTTTGTCAACATAGAGTTGGCATTAATGGTGAAAGCAAACATTTCTCCAGCCAGAGAAAAGGCTACATCCAAAGACAAGAAATTGATTTACTTATCACCTACTTTGCAGAGACTGCCCCATCATTCAGTGCATGCTAAGAAATCTTATCACAAAACTGATATCAAATCGTTTTCCTTTGGATGCTATTGGACAAAAAAAATTAAAAAAGCCATCCATATTACACTGAAGTTAGGTGTATTCTACAGAAAAATTCACACACTAAAATTCATCTCGAGAATGTTTGTTGTCCATTGATCTATAACTTAAGGACTTGTTTTGTTGGCGGATAGGGAGGGGAATAATTTAAGAGTGGGGATAATTTAGAGAGGGATACACTTTTGGAGGGGAAAACCTTTTACTTTTTTTTGATACTTTTTTAGAATGGGGGATAAGGGTGGGGATAAGGATGAAAATATATAGAGAGAAACACAATATAAAATATTTGATTTAAAAATATTTCTTTTATTTCTTTCTACAATAAACAAAATTATACATTTTGTTTCTCTTGATATATTTTTTTTCTTATCCCCCACTCCCTTATCTCCTCCGGATAACTTGTTAGTTACATCTAGGTCACATCAAAATTATCGTCTCTATCCACCTGCTGGGATAAATTGGTTCGCGGGCATAATTATCCCCTCCATACCCGCCAGTCAACGGCCCGGGGAAAAAAGTTATCCCCTCAAATCCGCCAACCAACATTTCATAAAAAAGAGTGAAAATCCGTGTGGAAGATTCAGATAAAATAGAGTCATTAGGGGTTGAGTCAGGAATTGTGAATAAAAACAACTAAGGGGCCGTTTGGCTGGTGGATAAGTGGAGGATAACTTTCTCCCCGGATAATTTTTTTCCCCACCATTTCGTTTGGCTGGCGGATAATTTATTCCCCGGATAATTTTTTCCCCCAGCCGGTGGATAAATGCGGATAATTTTTGGGTGGCCAGACCTAACTAAAGTTATCCGGGGATAAGGGTGGTGAGGGATACGAAAAAAAATATATAAAGAGAAACAAAATGTATATTTTTATATATATATATATCTAAAACAAAATATATTTTTAATATCTAAATATTTTTATGTTTTGTTTTTCTTTATATTTCTTCCTATCCCCACCCTTATCCACCAATTCTAAAAAGTATCCAAACATAATTAAAGTTATCCCTCCCCCCCCAAAAAGTTATCCCTCTCTAAAATTTATCCCCTTTCAAACTTATCCCCCTCCCATATCCGCCAGCCAAACCTCCCGTAAGCTCTGTTTGATTCTGGGGAGAGAAGGGAAAAGAAAAGATTATTCCCTTCTTTTGTTTTGGATTGGAGGTGTGACAATTAGTTCCTTTCACTTTTTCTTCTAGTTTTGTTGAATTCCCCAAACCAGAGAGAAGGATGATGAACAAACACGATTATGAGCGGCGCTACTATCACTTGGTCCACTCCTCTTCTCGAATGAAGTGAAGCAGAAAAATGCTCGAATTAAAGCCAAAGAATTGTATGATAACAAGAAATTTTATGACGGCACTTCAGCCCATAGTACAATTTCCACTCCAGAAATGACATTTACTATTGACACTTGAAAATAATGTAACAAACCGCAGACCACATTCAGTACACAATGGAGATATCTTATAGAAAATTGATATAAGTAGAACTATTGTATATCGTCTCGTTTCAATGGTGAAGCAGAATAATGTCCAAATTTCAGCGCCCATAATAAAACAGATCTGGCCTTGACCTTAAGTGAGAAAGACTTTAATAGCAACACACTGCTATTCCAACTTTCAAAGATTTAAGAGATGACATTTTGATGCAGCGGATGCGTACATGAACCGATACCAAACTTTTTGTCCTCTTCCGAAGAATGCCGTTCAGATTTCTTTCTTAACCTGTTGATCCAAGTGAATACCAGGCAAGAGCTTAACGTTCATTATTTTCAGAATATCAGTGAATTACCAGGCAAACAGGCATTAAACGTTCCTTTTTTCAAGAATACCGACGTGGGTATACGGCGCAAACTACTCATAAACTATATTAATCTCTCAAAAAAACTGCTAAAAGCGTCACAAATAATAGTATAAGTATGCAGTACAAACCCTAGGGCCCTGACCAAACCGAGTCTACGGAAAAACTTACAAAAGCCTAAAAAAAATAAGCCCAAAAACACTAAACGGAGCCGAAATTCATACTTAGAGGCGTTTCTTCACGTTTTCTTGGGCCGAACGATATGATAGTTTTCCAAGACCTTCATTTCGTTGCGAGCTTTTCGAAAAATATATTATAATATAAAAATAAAATTACCAGCAAAGTTACACTGATAAAACTTACCGACCACGCGACATACGGTTGTTCTCGATCTCCCAGTAATCTTCTGTTACGCTATCCGCATCACATTTACTACTACAAATTTTGAAAATATTGAAGAAATCTCAAAGATGAGCGCCAAGGACCATATGATAAATGCAGACAGCTTTTGTGAATTATAATTTTAAATAAAAAGTAAAACATCAATTATTCATGAAGGTGACAATGACAAATAAATGTTTAATTGATTTTCTTTGTCGTTTTACCATTGTGTAAAGAGTAATGTTAACACATGCTTCGAGCCCGTGGTATTCCCACGGATTCCGTTTACCGTGACGCCTCACCTCCACCATTAAGGTGACCGCCACTTAAATAATAAATAAATACATTATCCCATCTACCCTTAAATGGGTAGATCTGAGCGCTCCACATAATTAGAACTCGATGGTAATACACCGGGCTTTTTTTTTTTTCCCCGGAAAAAAAAACCCGTCTTTAGCATTACTCCATTGTCCATGTAAATACAGATGAAACAGAGGAACCCTGGCCAGATGGGCCCATCTTGATAACCAGGGCAGCCGATACATTGCATCATAACATGACAAAAATAATTAGGTACGTTACACCAACCGTTTCTTTATTTTGGTTAAATACAAAACTCTACTCTGGATTTTTAAAATTACAAATTCTCGCTTTTTACACTTTGCATCTCCTACAATTCCCCAAACTATTCCATTGAACCGACATTTGGTAACTGGATTTCGAACTGATTTTTAATTTTTTTCCCGAAAACGCTTCAATTTTTAAGAACCCTAAAAATGTTTTTTTTTTAAGTTTTCGAACCATTTTTTTTTTTCATCCGATGGTCCCATTTTTGAATTATAGTATGTCAATGGTTCCATCACAGTGTGCAAGCGAACCGATTGAATCGAACTGACCCGACCCCGACCTCTTTGATTGGTTTGGGTTGGTTTTTTCTAATTTTTTTATTTACCGGTTGGGGTCTCTATTTTAAGACACCGACTAGCATGGTTTCGTGTTGGTATCATGATGTTGGAGCCGAACCAACCCAAACTGAGAGAATACCAAACAAGTAGAATACAAAACAAGTAGGAAATTCATATTTGCTTTTACCAATGAAGGGTTTGGTTCACGTGTTAACTCGGGTGCCTTGGGGGTTATCCTCAGGCTAATTCCGTAGCCCTCGTCTGGTTAAACCTACTCTGGCTGGCTCTTCAGCTTGCGGTCGCCTGAGCGTAGCCTCTTTACTTGCATTGGAGCCAGGCATATCTGTGAGTGTTTCCAGACGAGGGATTAAATGTTTCTTGCACGTGTTCGGCTTAAAATCAATTAATGGACGTATCATTTCGCTTTCTCTGTCTCCTATACTATTGTTAATTTGATTTTGTCCCCCTCCATTAACATTGCATATTTTTATTATATTTTGTTGTCACAGTTAACATGTAAGATCTAAATTAACCCCTTGCCAATATGAAAATAAATAACTCATTATGCTATGTTTGACCTGAATTTTATTAGAGATAAAAAATATAAAATGAGAGAGAAGAAATCGAACAAAATAAGATATTAAAATTCTTGCTTGTTTTATTTTTATTCTTTTATTGTTCACTTTCTCTAACAACCATTATATATCGACTTTTTTTATCGGAAAGAGAGTCTTTATTATTTTCATTGTGCTTACTCAAATCATTGATTCAAATACAGCTTAAAAGAGAATGGCAATACGCATTTCAAATTTACTTGCATGCTTTCGTGAGATGTGAGGTCATCTTTGCACATATAAATTAAGGCTCTGTTGGGGTAATATTAAAAGCCAATTTTTTAAGTTTGTTATCAAAAAAATTAATGTTGTTTTATTGTTTATTTTTTATGTTTTTGACTATATAATTTACCTAAAAATAAATAAAAAAATAAAAATAAAAAGTAAAAAAGTCAATTCGAATTGACTTTTGTCTTATAAATTTAAAAAAAAATCAGTTAAAAAATTGAAAAAAACACTGATACCAAACAAACCTAATCTCTCATTGATGTTAGACACATAATCATAGTTAGCAGAATGCGAACGGTGATTGAACGGTCAAGGCATCGTTCAATGGTTAAGTTGGTTCAAACCGTTCAACCGGTTGGTTATATAATAAATAAATAATAAAAATATATTTAAATAAAAAATAATCATTTAAAAAAATTATTAAATTAGATTAAAAGATACTCTTTTTTAATAATAATTCAATTAGTATAAATAATAAACTACCTATAAAAGAAAATACAAAAAATATATAACTATTAAAAATATTTAAGATGATTTCTTTTCTTTTCAATTTAATATTTTAAACTATACTTATTGTATTTTATATTTAAAAGAAAAAATATAAAAATTGTCATATGTGCATTATTAAGACATAATTGCATTATTGGTGTGGTCTTTTATTTTTTATTTTTTTTCTTCATACTTTCCATTTTTTCTCTTTATTTTTTATTTTTTAATTTAGATTATTTTTTGAGAATAGCGTTATATCGATATATATAATTATAATATAATAAATATTTAAAGATAGTGATTTGTACATTTTTTTAATTGCAATCAATTTTATTTTATTAAAAATAAAGTTTAAAAATTACTAGCTAAATAAAAATACCAAAATCAAAACCAAAACACACAAAAAAATAAAAATAAAAAAACCCACTAGGCCACTAAATATTGTGTTTTTTAAAAATATTGTTTTTTTTACTTTCCAAAAAATCGGGTCGGTTCACTAAATACCGGCCCGGGTTCAATGGTTTTTTAAAATCCCGGCGGTCATACGGTTCATATACATGTTTGGTATCTTTAATTAAACCGTCCCGGTTCACTGTCGGTTTCCGATTACAATCGATTGAACGGCCGATTCGGTTCCAATTTTTATAACTAGGTACAAATTTATATCAGAGATAGATCTCGAATCGCCTAGTCGTGGGGGAGCGTCAAATTTTTACACTCCATATTAAAAAGAAATGGCATTAATGAACAGCATGGTAATGGAGGACACTATGATGAGGAGGACGCTTTTTTGAAGTAGCTTGCTATTAATGTCGAACGCCAAATTCTAAACGGTTCAAAACTTTATTCAGCCGAAAAGGACACGTGTAATGATGCAACTAATGTATGGACCCTACCTCTCAAAAAATCTTAAGCATTGAATCACAACTACTGGTAGGGCTACCATTTTTTTGAAATCAGGTTTCCATTCCGCGCTTAACGGTTTGGGAGTAAAAATAAACGGGTTCAAAACCTCTTATTGGTGAGATATTATAACTCAGGTCTGAGTTCCAGTTTGGATTCGGATGTTATCCACCAAACCCCAAACCGCCTCGATTATATATAAAAGACAAAATTATCTCTATTTTTTTTATTATATCATAATTCCTTCTATATTATATATATATCTATATATATATATTATTATATCAATAATAAGGATATATATTTTTTTTTCTACCATTAACAAAAAATTATATATAATTCAAAAATTATTAAATGGGAGATGCGGAGGTTTTGCAGCTCATCCCTTCACTTTTGGGGACGGGGTGAATGAGAGTTTTCTAATCTGAGTTGAAACGGTTGAAACAAAACCCGCTCCAAACCCGCCCCCTAATTACCATCCCCTACTCCAGTAACTACATCATCATTCATTGACTCATACCAGTTTAGATACAGTTGGGAGACAATCAGTGACCCCATTCTAGATCCTTGGACAATAATATATATATATATGTATATATATATATATATATATATATATAAAATCCGTCCATAATATAGTGAAAATACATCTCAAATAGCGAACTTGTCAATGATTTATCTTATTGTATTTTGTTAAGAACTCAAATTATTCCACCGTTGTTTGAACTTGAGAAAAAAAAGAGAAAAGAATACCAAAGAAAATTATTTTTTCTTCTCTACTAGTTTTGTTAAGAGAATGCAAAGAAAATGAGAAAGAAAAAAAGGAGAAAAGAAGAGTAATTGTTTTTTTCTTTTACTTTCTCTCGATTCATTTTCTCTTATTTGTCTCTTCCCTTTCATTCCAGATGTAAATCAAAACAGGTACAAGAAAATTCCATGTTAATGGATGAGAGAATTAGACTAAAAATTCCTGTTAACGGAGGAAAGAAGTAGACTATTTTATTGCTCTTTCACTAAGAGTATTTCATGATCGTTCTCTTACTCAAATTAGTGAGCACAAGCTATGAAAATCCAAATTTCTAGACCCCGTAAAAGACAAGTGTAAAGACAGACGTAAACCCTTAATTTTATCGACCAAGACTTTAAAAGAGACGCACCATCATTCAGCAAACCCCAAGAAATCTTTCAGATAAAGTGATAGCAACCTGATCGTGTGGATCTAAAAATCAAGAAGCCACAATAATAGGAAGTTCGAGGGCCCCAAGATAGATCAGAACAGCTTACATCGCAACTACGTGAGTGATGAAAAACAGGTCGAAGAACAAACCAATAATTTTCCATGTCACTTGAAAATTTTCAAGATTCTCCTTTTTAATTGAAAGAATAATCATTTTTCATTCTATTAATCAGATATCTGTCGCCCGCCAGCTAGTACCCTTATCCCAATTTTTAGACCACTGCCTCCTAGCCCCACCTTCCACTGTCGCCCATCTTCCGGCATCCTTTTCCCCACTTACTAATCACAACCCACTAGAGAAAGAGGAGAGAGAAAGAAGCCAGGTGTAGCCCAAGTGGTAAGGGCACACCTTTCCAGGAGGTAAGTCCTGGGGTTCGAGCTTCATCATAGGACCCCGGGCATAAGGAGTAATTGTAAAGGGGGGAGTCGGTACGAGCTAACATCGAGGTATGCGTTCAATTCGCTGACTTACTGACGTCGCATTAACCGCGTTACATCCTCTTGAGGTGTGAAGGTATAACTGCTCAGGACACAGAGATTATATCTGGGCGGTGAAATCGTCTGGAACCACTACGTGGTTCAATAAAAAAAAGAATGTAGCGAGAAAGAAAACAATAGCTTTATTAAAGTGACAGTGAGATGGATAGATATATTAAATTTTATTTGAGATGACTATGGTCAACCATAAAGGTAAAAAAACAGAAGAAGAGTGAAGTATTTTCAGCTTTCTGTAGCTTCAAGTACTTGACGAAATCTAATAATGAAGTATTTATGAATTTATTAATAAATGCAAGGATAAGTTTTCCTATTTAGGCCAAATGTCTATGAAGTATTTATTTCTCCAACGAACGTTTGCAGAAAGTTAACATGGCAATAAACAAAAATGAAAAATCTTGAATGAGAGTTGGTGGAACGTCGTAAACTATATTATTAGACCTTTTACCAAAGAGATTTGGGGGTAAATATACCATGCACCCTTGCAGTGTTTTTTGTTTGTATACCGAATATTATTACAAAACCTAACTTTTAGTTGTAAACAATAAACCTCTGTACATGTAATTTTTATTGCAATGTCACCCTTATGTAAATACTGTTGGTTAATTAAGGATCAAAAGTCCAGTGCGTCTCACATGTCATTTCAAGACGGGCATAAAAAAAAGTATTTTCTATTATTTTTGCTCCCAAAAGCCCTCGACTAAGACGATTAGGGGGGTACTTTGTAACCCTAATTTAATTTTATGCATAGAATAATTGATTTTTAAAAGTTTGAGATAGATGAGTGAGACTATGGGGCGTTTTGGACACAAGACGGTGTGAAAATACATTCATTTTTTTTTCCCTTGAAAAACACCACATGAGACCACATGGCTTTTGGTCGTCAATTACACCAACAGAAGCTTACTTAAGGATGACATGGCAACAAATTAAAAAGTACATGGATTTAATTGCTGCAAGTAAAAGTACAAGTCTCGAAGTGAATTCAGTGTAAAGTTCAAGGGTACAACGCTAGATTTGGCGACTCAACGAAGTTTGTTTTTCTTTGTCCACTTACGCATGGGCCCACTTTCATATAAAGGTCCACTTTTTAATACACGACCACCTGAGCCCATGTGGATATGGTTTTGACATGGGCTTCTTGTTGTGTTACGATTGATGTTTTGTTTTTTGTTTGCTTGCACTTTTTCTTTTGGTGAAATATACTGACCTCTCCTTAAGTTTAATACACCACCAAGCATCCTGACCCACTTGGGTGGGTGGGGTCCACTTTTTATGTGTCTCTCTCTCTCAATGTGTACCTTTGGTGTACCCCTTGGGTGTACCCATAGCATTTTCCTTTTAAAAAAAACAATTACCTCTTCAAAGTTTTGAAATTTGTAACATATTTCTACCATCTTACACTAATCGCTCGTGGATGCTGAGTTATACACAAAGCGTCCGTTAACGTCAATCGTCCGTTAGCAAGATAGACTACCCATCTATAACGTCAACTGAATAATGGTTGAGATATCAGATAGCTTTTTTTTTAATAAACTACTATATACCCCACAAGAATATTAATTGATTATGCATTTTATAAGTGTATTTTTCTTCCCAACATTAAAGCTTGTGTCGTCCTTGCCACCAAGCACTTGAAAGATAATAACACGGGGCCAACCA
>VIGQ01002241.1:42500-72500 GCA_009663005.1 Actinidia chinensis | reverse complement strand
TAATTAAAGATAAGATTCAAGCTAATTTATTTTAAATGGAAAACTCTTTATGAAAAAGGATAAACGTTTGATGGATAGGAAATCTTTAGGAGTATACTTCTAGGCCATCTTCTTCCTCTATAATAGATAGGATAACCACCCCTTTGAACGTATTATTTTTCCATCAATATTAGAATATTTGTTTTATCCTTTAAAATTTTAAAGTTAGAGGAGAGACAGAGAGAAGAGGTGAGCAGAAATTAAAGTATTCAATTAAAGGAGCTATTCAATTGATCAGATGGCTAATAAAGGTTATGATCACTCCATTAATTATTGTAGAATAATTATTTTATAGATGTATTGAATTCAAGATCCTATTCGGTTTTATTTTCGCATAATCGCGAAACCGAATTAATTTTATGACTACATTTGGTATCAGAGCTATAGGTTATTGATCAAACATCTTAGTATTAAAATTATATTGTGTTGATATAATGAATCTAGAATCCCGTTTATCTTGAACTTATAATTCGTTTAGAACAATATTTGGAAAACTATTGATTTGATTTTTGACCATAAAGTGCAATTAAAGTTAACATGCTCAGTTTGGATACATATGCAATATTATTCGATGAAAATTGATGAACAAAATTGATCACTTCAAGAACGAAATATATCAATCCTCCGAAGAAAAAAAAAGAAAAGAAAAAGGCACAGTATAGTTGAGAATAGTCATAGAATTCCACAGAATAAAAGAAAACACAAGAACAGTACGTTTACCGAATCATCTAGCCCTTGACTTGATCGAGCAAACCATGATCATGAGATCTGATCCAATCCGAAACCTTGAATATTTATGTGGATTTTTTCGTATTTACCACTTAAAATTGGGGTTTATATTATTGTTTATCAAAATAGTTAGATTTTTTTGAAAAACAATTTGTCTTATGCCATTATATTAATGTTTTTCTTTGCATGAAAAATTATTTATTGTCTTCCTAAAATATATTATTGGTATGGAATTCAATCACATAAAGAAAAGGTTACTACAGTAATATTTAATCTGGGACTGTGTTTGAAATGGTGAGTTTTGGTTTTCACATAATTGACCGCTGGTTATCTAAAAAAAAAAAATTACCATTTTACTTCCAGATCCTGGAAAATTAAAATTTTATCCCCAGTTTCCTGAAAGTACATGTTTTACCCAGAATTTCGAATTATAGTTTTGAAATCTAATTTCTGGATATTATATTTTTAACCCAGATTTTAGAATTATCGTTTTTACGCCAACTTTTAACAATTTAACGTTTTACCCAGATTCTAAAATTTTTAACAGTTTTATCCTGATTTCTTGAAATATTACAGTTTTAAACCCAGATCTAAAATTACCATTTTAATCCCTAGCTTTAAAAATACATTTTAACACCAGATTCGGAAAATTAAGTTTTAAATCAGTTTTAACCCATATTCTGAAATTTATAATTTTTATCCGATATTCTAGAAATTATAGTTTATCTCAGATTTTAATAATAATATATAATGTTAATATTATTGATTTGAATGGAAAAAGAGAATATATTGGTTTATTCCAATATTCAGGGAGTTACTAGCTTATAATTGCAACTTGACCAATTTGGTAAAGTTTATGAATAACGAACTACGATAAAAGAATGTTAAAAGGGCAATATTAAGAAAATAATCTTCTAAATTTCAGTCATTTTAAGAGAAATGAGACTAGTCCAAAGAGAGTCACATTTAAATAATTAGAACTGGTTAAGATAAATAATTTGTCCGAACGTATCGAATTGGATTGTTACCCAAAGTAACATGAATAATTTGAATAGTTGTAAAAATTATTTAGGCCTAAATGAGTGTTATGTTCCACCCTATTATGAATGAACACTGGATATAATTTGTTCGACTTATCGTAGTTAGGATTGGATACCCCCAGTAACTAAATAATTGATAATTTTTGTACAAATATTTAGGCTACTGGTGATTTAATGTTACACCCTATTAATGAGTGAATACTGGATATGCTTAGATTTTGCCCAAAGGAGAATCTATGTGATATCATCGTTCAGCATTGTATGGTTTAGTATTTCCTCAAAGCTTAACATGAGCATTGTCTTTTTATTTCAAGTAATTTTTCAGTAATCTCGATAGATTGTTCTGGTATCCAGTTTTCTTTTAGTTGTGGCAACTCATTTGAATTTTAATTCAATAAATTTTTGATTTGGTGATTTATGTGATGGTTTATGAAAATTGCCTTAATCCTGAGTTTGCACAATCTTTGGTACCCTACATTCGAATGTTGGATCAAAACGTAGGAAAATTAATAAAACTCATCAGTCTTGTGGCATAAACGGCTGGGACATATTTTCAGGGATAGAATTGAAGATTATAAAGAATAGGATTAATTGTAAAATTAGTAAAGAATAGGATTGTTGGAAAACTAAACTTTCCTGATTGAAATATTGTGTAGATTGCATTAAGGAAAGCAAACTAACAAACAAAATAAAGGAGCCACAGAAGTAATGACTTCTTTGAAAAATTCACCTGATTTTTGCGAATTTCCACTCCAGTATTAGTGACAAAAATATTTTATCACCTTTATGATGACTTCTCACGATATGGATATTTGTTTAATTCATGAAAATCTCATGTCTTGACATTTTGCAGTGCACATTACTGAGTCGAGAGAACAATTAATAGAACAGTAAAATAGTGAGGTTCAGATAGAGGTGGTGAATTTTATGGTAAATCGATGAGTCAGGCCAATCCTGGCCCTTTTGCCAAACTATTAGAAAGCAAGGCATTCGTGCTTCATACACAATGCCTGGCACTCCACACAGAATGTAGTTGCTGAAAGGCGTACGTACACTTATGGATATGGTTAGGAGTATAGATGAGTTCTAACGAATGTCCCAATTTTTTTATGGAGTGAAGCAACTTAAAACCGCAATGTTAATATCTTGAACAGGTTCCTAGTAAGGCGGTCCCAACCTCCTTTTGCGTTGTGGACTGGTAGGAAACCTAGTTGAGCAATTTACCATGTTTTGTTTTGGTCAAGCGGAGGCTAGAATCTATATCCACAAGAAAGAAATTGATTCTATAATAAATTTTCTAGGTATTTTTCATTGTTTATCGCAGAAAAGTCCTAAGGGTACAGATTCTATTGTCCCCTAACCCTAGTACGAGAATTAGTTGAAAACCGAAATGCAGTTCCTTAGAGAAGCGAAATAGTGGGAGTGAGAAATCAAGAAAAGTGAACAGTTTCGATGAAGTAAGAGTACATCCTAATAATTCTTCCTCGTCGAGAAGTTTGTCACTTAACACTCCTCAGAATAACCCACTTCTGAGGAGAACGAACACCGAAATAAATGATTTCCTCCACTTCAATGAGGATATCGCCATTGAAAATAATGAGAACCACCACAACCGGCAGTTCTAAGAAGATCTCAGAGGGAAAAAAGATCTGCCTCCCGAATTGGATTAATGTGGTTGTATCTACAAGAATCTATTTTGAATTGGGATTAGAAGATCCGGTATTTGTTTTCACATCCATTATAGTTGATGATTCTACTAAATGGGTTGATACCATGAATGATGAGTTTAATCTATGTACCAGAATTTATTTGGGATCTCGTCGAATTGCCTTTAATTGAAGAAAAGCAGATGTAAATGGGTTCTTTTTAAGGGACCAAGCCGTGATGAAAAGGCAATATCAAACGATTTAAGGCTAGACTTGTGGCTAAGGTTTCACTCAAAAAAAGCATTGACTACAAAGAGACCTTTTCTCCTTAGCTAAAAAGGACCACTTAGATCATTTTGGCCTTGTAGCTCATTATGACTTAAGCTACATCAGATGGATGTTAAAACCGCTTTTCTAATGGTAGTTTGGATGAAGAATTTTACATGGAACAACCTGAAGGATTCGCAAGAAGGAAAGAGCATTTAGCTTCAATTAAAGAAATCCATTTGTGGCCTTAAATAAGCTCCAGGCAATGGTACTTAAAGTTTAATGATACCAGTACCTCCTTTGGATTTAAGGAAAACGCTGTTGATCAGTGTATATATCTGAAGATCAGTGGGAGTAATTTTATTATTTGTGGTGCTATATGTGGATGATATTTTGTTGCTTGCAATGATCTGGTTTGTTACACGAAACCAAGGATATCTCGCCAAAAACTTTATTGTGAGGGTGCAAGTTAAAATGAAAACAGTGCCCAAGGAATGATTTGGAAAAAAGGAATGGCAAATGAGGGATTTCCGTATTCCTCAGCTTTTAGGAAGTTTATATATGCACAAACTTGTACTAGACCGACATAGCTTGGCAGTGGGATGCTTGGTATATATCAAATAACCCGGAATGTAATACTAGAAAGCGATAAAGAAGGTTATGAGATACCTCAAGGAACCAAAGACTACATGCTCACTTATAGAAGATCGATCGTTTGGAAGTATCGGATCTTTATTCAAGATTTCGCTGGTTGTTTTGGATAAGCAGAAAGTCAACATCAGGGTTTGTCTTCTGTTAGCTGGTGGAGCAATTTCGTTGGAGAGTGTGAAGGCAATCTATGATCCTGCATCCACGATGGAGGCCGAGTTTGTGGCATGCTTTGAGGCCACAGCCATGCTTTATGGTTGCGGAATTTTTATCTCAGACTTGTTGGTCGACTTAATTGCCAAGCCGATGACGATATATGGTGACACTCCGCAGTAGTTTCCTTCTCAAGATGGCAAGTACTCTAATGGTCCAAGCATATGGAAGTTAAGTACTTGGTTGTTAGAGAAAGAGTCCAGAAACCAACAAGTGTCATTGGAGAACATGAGCACCACTCTTATGATAAGCTGATCCGTGACGAAGGGATTGCCACCAAAGACTTATAACGACAGGTTGTTAGAATAGTTTTTTGAGCAATCCTGATGATTATTTTGAGTGGTTTATTTGTACTCGCACTAAATTCGCATTATTAGAGTGTTTCTGTTTTTTCCTTGTTTTTCATTATGTGTGGCACATATTATGTTGGATTTATTAAACAGGAATTGTCTTGACCAGACAAAAATTATGGGGCTTCTTTAGGGAATGATCCTAAGATAATTGTACTTTTCCTATTAATGCACTGGTTAATAAAAGGGTATCAATGGTGTAGTGCATAGAAGGGAATATGGCATGGAGCCAACACCGCTATGACTCACATTGGTAATCTGAAGTAACTACAGTTTTTTAAATTAGTTGGATCTATTGGCTGATTTTATAAAAAATTCGTGATCACGTGTTACAGTTTTTTTAAATTATGGAGTCTCTGAGTCATTTAAAAAAATTGCATATTTTTTTTTAAGAAAATACCCATTGCAATACATCGGCTAATGGGCCAAGTGGAGAATGTTATTTTCCCGTATAGTAGTGGCCCACTAGTCTCCACCGTTTTTTAGGCATATTGTTAACTAAGACTCCATATAATTAAGGCCAAATTAAAGATAGGTTCAAGCTAATTTAATTTTAAATGGAAAACTCTTTTATGATAAAAGGATAACCGTGATGGATAGAATCCTTTTAGGAGTATACTTCTAGGCCCTCTTCTCTCTCTATAAGATGGATAACTACCCCCTTTGAACGTATGATTTTTTTCTCAATATTAGCATATTTGTTATCCTTTAAATTAGAAACAGAGAGAGAAGGTGACCAAGAATAAAGTATTCATTAAGGGGCTCATTCATTGATCAGATGGCTAATAAAGGTTGATCTACTCCTTAATTATTGTAGAATAATTATTTATGATGTATTGAACAAGATCGGTTTTAATTTTCGCATAATATCGAACCGAATTACTTTTATGACTTACACATTGGTGGTTGCATGAGGGGTGGCAAATGGGCTGACTTAGGTGATTTGGGCCGGCTTAAATTGTGTTTTTGAGTTTACATGTGTTCAACCCAAGCCTACCAAATTAGCAAGTGGGGTTGATATTAACTGGTCTTTTAATGAGTCAATTTTAAAACTATCGACCCAAATTTAACCTGTTTATATATTGTTCTAATTTGATATGTTTATTAATTTATATATATATATAATATATATTTTTTACTTTGCCTAATTTTGGCTCATTTTGTGTCCTACCTTTAATAATTTTTCATATAAAATTACATGCATTATCTTAACGATTCTTTATCCAGTCCTATACTACCTCTAGACGAGCAATGTGTGGGGGTGACCTGTGGTGGTGATGGTGGCAACGAGTGGAACGGTGGGTGTTTGCTTGAAATTTGGCTCAAATCACAAGGGAATAAATTGTTATTACTCCTCTTTTAGTGGAGTAGCTACTAATAAACAAAGTTATTAATGTGTATCTTAGATCCATTATATACAGGCCCCAGAAATTGGGGGGGAAAAAAAAATCCAGATTTAGACCTAAAAGGCCTTGGCCAAATAAATTAAAATTTTTGTATGTAAAATGGATTACGTGACCCAGAAGAAAGTAGCTTGTTCGTTACGACCTGAGGAGGATATGGAATTTCATCCACCATCACAATTTTCAACTGCAACATCTTTATGCCACAAAATTATGTAGTTTTATATATTATCTATATCCATATTTATGTATGTAGACTTCATTTGATATCGGAGAGAAGAATTTACTATTATTCTATAATTTCAATTACCTTTTTTTAAGTGTTGTGGTTTTCGCGGTGGTTCATGTGGTACCGTGGTGGTAGTGGTGTCGGGAGAAAGAAGGAGAAGATTTATTTTTGAATCGAAAAAACGATACTAATACACTTTTTTGTGAGTGTACTTTTCTTTTCAAATCTAATAGGTAAACATCCCAATCCTTTAAACTTTCTATTGGGCTATATGTTTGTACCCCAATTAAGCCATTGCAAAGTTGGATGGGTTCAATTGGATTTAAATGATTGAAATTGAACGGGGTTCATGGACATGAATTGAGTTTTGGACAGGTTACATGATTTCATACATCACCAGAGCTAACCCTTAGAATCCTTAAACAACAATCTCTGCAATATTACAAACTAATACAGAAATATTGCTATTCAAATCATGCAGAAAACCCATCTTTCTGACTCCTGGTTTTTGATCAGTTTCTAACAGACCTTGAACGTGTTCTACATTAGGTAGCATTCGAGGTTGCACAATTAATGGTGAGCTACATACCCGCATTCCTGCAATAATAGGTAGGGTGCATCGCGCTCATTTCTTTCTTGCAAATCTTGCGTCGTGGTTGTCGGCATCTCCGAAATACCCAGGAGTGAGGCTGAGGCGTGTTCGTGAAAGGTACGTTGTGTCGTGAAAGGTATTTTGTAATGGTGATGATAACGGACACTGAAAGGTGGAGGCTGATATTGCACGTGGGCAGCGGAGAAAAGGGGGAATCGCAATCTTTTTCCACAGGCAAGCAACGATGGTCGGACTATATGTAGGTCCGTTTCCTCGAGAAGGAGAAGATTGCCATGACAATGACTTTGAATTGTCGGCTCTGGCTCTAAGAAAGACATTGAACTTCCACATAGAAGTTACATCCCTGACAGCCGTAGACACAGCTGCCGCGGAACTTTTCTCCACAGGCATTGCATGTTGTGGTTTTCCTAAGCCTTTCATATCCACTTCGAGAGTGGAGGGTGTGCCAGGTGCCAGCGGGTGTTTGGCGATTTCTTTTGGAAAATTCACACAAAAGCTGTGCAAGAAAATTTTGCACTTGGCGCAGTGGTAGGATTTGACCCTTTCATCATCCGAAATGGGCAAGTCGCAGGCAATGCAAACAGCTTCGTCTTACCTTCTGTTACGCTTGTTTGAAGTGACTTGTCTTTAACCTTTTTAAAAAGACTGAGTGTGTGCTTTTTGTGAAAGCCACAGTTGATCTTTTGCTGCAATTCTTCAGATGGGTCTTTCCCCACAGATTGCTTGAAAACATTACTACCATCCTTCTGTACCAAAAAAACTTCATCATCCTTCCTCTCAATAAAAGTTTTAAATCAATGTCATCAGATTTTCCTGCAACCTGATGCTGACATAGTCTTGGAATACCGCACCAGTTTCAGAGTTCCATTCTTCTGACCTTCCTCTCCAAGGGTCAGCCTCTCCGGTTCTGAAGTTTCACGCGGCCTCCTGCTCTGAAGTTTCACGTGGGTCATCCCAAGCTCATCGTCCCAAGAGGTCAGTACTTTGTTTGGTCCCACTATTTCTATGATATCCCTCGAGATCCTCCCCATTGAGTATGATAGCAGAGTTGTCATTCGCAGTTCGCGTTTCTCCTGAAGTGCCTTCATGCCCTCGCTGAGGTTTGCCATTTCTTATCAGCAGCATACATTTCTCCTCAAGTGCCTTCATGCTTAATTGCCGCATCGTCATTATCAAGCTTGGCAAGAGCTGGGGCCAGTACTGCCGAGACCAAAGTAAGAAAGCATTGCTCTTCTTAAGCGGTCGATGGCAAATTGAACTTCAAACCCTGCATCTGCGCAATTTTGAGCAGTCCAACAGGTTAAAAGCTGACATTCAATTGTTCTCCGCCTCCTTGGTGTGGGCATATGCTGTATATGGCAGCACATATTAACCGAAATAAATGTGTTTCCATATTGACTCATTTTGGACTTGCTGCTAATGTTTCCATATATGGAGAACAGGCTTCTAAAGACGGGTTCCAAATTCTTTGATATCATGTGCCCATTGACAGAGGTTAATTACTTGATATCTTGTATCATAATATTGTCAAACCGAATGTGGGGTCTTGACGTTTGTATTCAAATATTTCCATGATTTTTTTTGTTTTACTAATACTTTCCCTCCCCTTTGGTTCTCCTTGACATCATCATTTAGTTTCCTCTCCTGGGACAAACAAAATCACCCTCTTCCTCCTAATGGGTTCAAATATTTCTATTCATGAGCGAAAATGCTTATTTTCAGTGCTGCTGCTGCCACCATCGCTTGCTGGTCCTTAGTATATTTTTCCTTCCAGCTTGGTCCTTTTCACTTCGTGCAACTCAACAGCATCATTTAGTTTCCTCCCCTGATCATCCCTCTGGCATGGACACAATTTTGAATATTTTCTCATCTCTCCGTAAATGGAGTCTAAAATCTCACTGACTGTTGGAAAAAGGATTTTCAATTACAACTGTAAAGGCTTCAGCGTCATGTTACCAAGTTTGTGAGCTAAGGACCACCCCATCTGAAAAGTAAACAATGCAATACAGTGATCACTGCACTGAGCTACATAACATCTTATAGTGAACACAGTGAAGAAATGAATGAAAATACATGGGTTGCCTATGTGCGGCCTAAATATGTAATTGGTAAGCGGACAAAATATACAATAACGGAGTTTGGCCTTGGCTAGGGCAGAGTCCTCACCGAGATGTCTCTATGGACAAGCTCAGAGTCCTCTGCCGCCGGAGCTCGTACAGGCACTATCGAAGACTGGACCTGTCTAGCTAAGGCTACCTACTCTTAATTTGTCGCAGCTTATAAGCTTGGTAGGATACCAGCTGAGCAGGACGGGCCAATGGCCGACGGTACCTGAGGATATCAGGAGCAAAAATTCTGATTTCACTGTTAACCCCCCACCACCCCCCCCCCCCAAAAGTGTCGACCCCTGAAAGTCAAGTGTCCGACAACTACAGAAAGTGCGACGCCTGAAAATCAGGTGTCGACACCTGAGACCCCGGAACTTCAAACTTTCTATATAACCAAAATTTCAGTTAGGGTTCAACACACGAAAATAAAACTTCAATAAGCAATATAAGCCATTACAACATACCCAATGAAAATTTCCAACAAGTAACCTCTTTACACTTTTTCCTTATCACCAAGTTTTCTCATTTCAAGTTCATGCTCAAAATAATGTCTCAATAGACTTTATATAGCATTGACAATAACCCAGATTAACCCCACAAGGAAAACCCTTTTACCCTCAAATTCAGCATGCAACTCCAATATGGTGAAGAGATGAGATAATCCCCATTCCGATTTGCTCCGATTCCAAACTTTTGGACTCAAAACTTTCTTCTAAAGGATCACCACTCCAATCTCACTTCAACTTACACAAATCAACATAATTGTGAAAATCTATTTGGCTCAAAACCTAGAGAGAGAGAAGAAAAGAATAATGTTGAAAATTAAATGAATTTGGAACCTGGTTAGGTTAAGGCAATAATGATACTTGGGTCTTGGGCTTGCTTGGCCCAAGTCACAACCCAAACCATCTTGGTCCAATCCATTTGGCTCAAAACTAGAGAGAGAGAGGCAGAAAATATAAATCTTGCTCCTCTCTCTCACACATCCACTTTCAACCCAATAAAAACTCTATCTTATTTTTCTATGGGTTAACTCACATTATATAAACCATACACACATTATATATATACATGATATCGCACGTGCATCCTAATTATTTCATATATAAAGAACAAAAATTTGAAGCTTATAGTCGGCACGTACCGAGCCCGATCGCTGAGCTGCAGTCTGCCAGTGCACAAGCACTAGCGCGCCAAGGCAAGCGTCGAGTTGGTTGCCCTATAAGTCAGTTTTCTTTGGAAGGTACGCACACTTTGGATAGAACCATACTCTCTCTTTCTCCTCTACATTTCCCCAGTCATCTAACTTGATCGTTGGAGAGCTGTTCAGTGTTGGGCAGCCAGGACACGGTCAGACGACAGGTTAAAGCTACCTACACAGTTTGTAGACCACCTGGGTGGTCTCATCCTCGATTTCTTTCTCTTATAATCTCACTCATACAACCTCCAAACCAAAAATTGTCCCGTCTTTAGGAAATCGGTGAATAGACATTTGCAAAACCATTTCTGATGGCATTGCAAGCAACATTGTTATGGCAGTTTCAGAAACTCGCAGGGAAGACCCGTCATGCCCTAAACCTCCTGGTGCAGAGGGGGTTAACTACTGGATATACCTATAGGGGCTAAGGGCCACCTCAGGGCAAATCCAGTTGATTGCTCCTAGAGAGCGAAAAGCTTTGGATATAATCATCTATGCCTAAAATGCAATTTAGCCAATATGCCAAATTTTATTTGACAATAGGCTGATGAGTCATGCCCAAAGGCAGGGGCAGACACTTCGAGCTGTGATTAAGGAACGGTCTTTCCGCCTTTGGAAGTTCAGGATATGAGACAAATAGATACCATATTAGCCCTGGATAGCTTGATCAGATATCATCTGTAGCATTGAGCAAGCGAATACGATCACTCGACCGAACTAGTCTTAGGTGGATCTCCGCGAGACATCAATGCTAATCAAGAATTTGAGAGGGGGACTTGCGTATCTAACTCAAATGTCCGTAACAGTGACAATATGTAGGTTCGGCAGTCCGCATAGCTCAAAGCAAATAAAAAGAGGCGATCCCTAGGTCCAGATGCCATTTCTTCCGAGACATTGAGAAATGGATCCACCAAAAAAAAGGGAATAAAAAGAAAAAAAAAGCGAGTGTTATGGCCACTAATGGTTCACACTATATGACGGGAAGTCAAATCCGAGGTCCCATGTGAGCCCATGTCAAGCAAGTGATGGCCCTTTGGAACCACAAATTGGGATGCCTTTATATGCTGTGTGGTTCCTATCAAGCTTGGGAGATCTCGATCTGACGTGGTTTGACAAACTGCCGCAAGGTCCAGTCGAGATTTAAAAATTGACTGAATCATTCGTAGCTCGTTCGGGATTAACAAAAAGGCACCAAAGGCGTAGGTTCTCTTTTAATGCTTAAAAAGGCAGAACGAATCAATCAGAAACTATAGCAAGCGATCTGAGATATGTAGAATGAGATTTAGAGGTTGCTCCAAGGAGTTGGCAGTGGGCGAGCTACAACTTAGGCTAACTCCTTAGAGAGACTCTAGAGGAAACTTGACACTCACCCTCCAGAACCGATCTCCTGTACCTCATGTCCGAGGTCGAGATGTCGGACAAGTAGAAAAAGCTATAGGCCAACTACCAAGGGTGAGGGTTCCATTCAAACAGAAGGAAAGCTTGGTTTGACTACAGAGTTTGGGTGAGGCAGGGATTCACATGGTTCTAAAGAACCAATCTTTAAGCTCCTTGCCCCAATTCGAGATAAATCTTATTTTAGAAAGCTCAACGCATGGGGGAGATCCAAGAGGCTCAACCAATGTGTGAAGTGTTTCCTTCCATGGTTAATTCAACGCTTAGTCTCACGGCTTCATGGGAATTGTTTCCCAAGAGCAGAGTTCATTGTTTGGGATATACAGTTCTCATATAATGCAAATTTTGGCTGAGATTGTTACACCTGATGAAGGGGGTGAACTTTTCCATTACACTCAAGTCATCAGTTTGTCACCCCTGAGGTAAAGAAACCCTTTATGGAGATTAGGTAAAGCCCAAAAATTGCTACCTTGCTACGGTTTCACTAAGGTGTCCATGAAAGAGGTGCAACTGATTGAGGAGGAGCACGAAGTTTTGAGGATGTTAGGAGGGACCCCGAGACTAATGTCACGCCCCGATTAAAACAAACCATGCACGTAAGCAAACCAATTCAAATGTGCGAAAAAGTCAACTGACAACACAACAATATACTTGTCATACATCAAGTAACAGTACATCTTCCTCCCGTTGGACCATGCTCTGGCATAGCTTATCAAATTACAAAATATGAATGAGAATCTAACGGACATGCCCACATCGGGCCAAAAGAATAATTATAATTCCCAAAAGTATATTTCATATTTCCTAGACAAAGGAAGTTACGGCAATCCACATACCTCAATAACTCAGGACAACCCTCGATACCTGAAATTCTTTTTTATATTAAGGGTGAATTACCTTGAAAAGATTTAATAATGACTGATTTCTCAAGCCAAAACCATGATCATAATTTTAATAAACATGTACCATTAAAGTATTTTTTTCTTCATATCAAAATATACTTGTGATTTCAATCCATGATTTCACAAATCAACAAATTCTCAAATTCCGGCTTTTCACAAAAAGCATTTATCATTACCCATTCAATACTTTCTTAAACTCTGGCCTTTCTCAAAAAACATTCTTTTTTTTGGATGAACACACTTTTTTTTCCCTAGACAAATCCTATAACAATCAACTTTCCGACTTTCACCGTGGGCTTTGAACATTCCCCTCATCTGTCACATCCTCGGACTTTCACTGAAAGTGGCGTCGACATCCCTAGCATGCCGCATTTCTCGATGTATTTCGAAGCGTTGACCATTCCCTATTTGTGCATGTCATCTAGGACTTTCTTTCAGACTTTTACCAAAAATTTTACATCCCAAAACGTTCACAAGATTGCCATCTAGGACCTTTTAGTTTTGGCTTAATCTAAGCCATCTTAATTTGGTATATCTGCGTGTCATTCTCTAAAACATGTTTATTAAAATATTCTTAAAATCATTTCCACGTAACCATTCTCAAACCCATTTCAATCTCACGTTGATAAAGATTGCATTAGCCCACATTCACAAATTCATCAACATAATATGCAATAACCAAATCTATTAATATAAACCATCATTTTAACTTTAAATATATTATTTAGCTCAAAACTTTGCCAACTAGTTTCCCCAAAAATTTCAATCCAACATACACAAATGTACCTTATCAGAATTAATGCAATAAAAAAATATACAAATATAATTAATGCTCAAAGTAAAAATTATTTTAAAAAAAATTAATTTTAATTTTTACTATGCATAGTGTCGACACCTGAGGTCAGTAGCCTCACATGCCCAAGGTTACTATTCAAAAAAAAATTTAGGTGTCGAACCACGAAATTTGTCAGTAGCCAAAACGGTAAGTTTCCTTTTCAAATGTGTCGACACTTGAAAAAAACCTAGGTGTCGACACTATTCAATCAGTAGCTAAATTACCAAAAAATTCCACTTTTCAAAGGTGTCGACCACCTGAAACGTAGGTGTCGACACCTACCATTAGCAAACCATAATTCCAGCACTTCCATTTCAATCAAACCAAGTTTTTCATTTAGGATTCTGTATCCAAAATAATATCTTCAATAAGACTTAAGATTAAGGTATTAACAGGCAAAATCCAAGATTAAACCCTGCAAGGAAAAACCCCTTTTACCTCAAATCCCAACAAGAAAAGGCCCAAACCAATGGTGAGGCTTGACTTGAAAACTTTGATTTGTGCACTCCAATTCTAAATGTTCTTATCTCAACGCAGAGATCTTGTCGAGTAGATGTTTTTCTCAAAGGATCACCACTCGAATCACACTCTAACTCACTCAAATCTAAGCTTGAAGATTCAAAGCCTTAGAGAGAGAGAAAGAACGTGAGGATGAGAGAGAGAGGGAGGAAGTTGTTTTGCCTGTCAAAATGGTTGAGAGGAGAGAGAGAAAGGGTAAGCCAAAGTTAACTTTAGCCTTAGGCCTTGTTGACTCACACCAAACTAAAAAATTCAACTTCGGATCCAAATTAACCCAATCTCATACAAGCCCAATTAATCCCACAAGTCAATGACAAAAACTTATGTGTGGCCCACCACCATAAGCCCACCACCAAATTACATTAGGTTCAATACCAAGGTGGCCCCAATAAATCAAATGTGTCAACTTTTACAAAGTCCATAATGGTGTATATACATATTACAGTGGCATGATGACTTTACACATGCGTCATAATTATCTATTTTAGATTAAAAAAAGGGGGAAAAAAATTGAACCTTACACTAAGGTCGTTGGAAGACGGGCTACGCGGATAAATTGGATAAGACAAGTTCGGAGCGTTTCTTATCACCGAAGCAAAACTTAGAAGCGAGAGAGACAGAGCTCATCCAGTACCTTTAAAACTAATATCAAGGTATTCGTATGTACACCTTACGAGATGGCTGGAATCATAAAAACCGACTTTATCAAAAAACAAACTAAATGTACTACCTGACACCCTGATAGGAAAATAGCGAGGAAAGAGCGGAAAGAGATGTGCAATAAAAAAAAAAAGCATGTAGTGTGTGAGGAGGAAGATGAAAAAAAAACTGAATGAGGCAACTGCAATACACGAAGTTTCTTACTCGAGGCTGGTTATCTACCACGGTCAATTGTAAATAAAAAGACTAAAATGGGAGAGTGTGCATGGACTTCACAAGCTTCAAGCGAGCTGTCCCAACGACTGATTTCCTTTGTCAAAATTGATTGTTGATTAGTGGAACTCGGCTGGGTCATGCTAGAATGAGCTTTGGAATTTATAACAGGTTACCACCAAATCGAGCCATGCATGAGCCAATCAGGAGAAATGTGTTCATCACTACCGAGGGTATTATGCTCTACAAGGTTATTGCCATTTTGGGTCGATCGAAAAAAATGTTGGGCACATATAGAGGATGGCAACAAACAATGTTTGAGCCAATCTTGATAAAACCATGGATGCTTTTTATAGATGATATGGTGGTCAAGAGCAAAAAAGGGGGAGCCAGACCATATTCACGGTAGGGATTGATGTTCACGGGTCGGTCGGGTCGGTTTTGGGGGCAACCCGAAACCCGAACCGAATGATCGGATTGGCAATTTTTGGGCCGTATATGATCCAGAAAATGGTCGGGATCGGATCGGATCGGGTGGGGGAATTTGTCGGGTTAGGGGTCATGGTTCGGATAAAATTCATAGATTGAGTGTAATATTTTGTCGGGTTGGGGCGGGTGGTTTGCGCGGGTCGGATTTGCGACGATTTAATGGCCCAAGACCCGAACCGAATGCTGTTCGGTTAGTTTAAATTACACCCGTTATTTCATCCGTAGTTAGGAGTGAGACGGGTTTGATCTGGGTTCGGGGTTGGATCGGAGGGCTCGATCAGGTTGGGTGGGTTTGGCGGGATATTTGACACAGCCGTAATTATCAGGGATATGACCAAAGTATTCACAATACTGAAAAGGACACAAGTTTTTAAAATTGAATGCGATTTAAAGGTGCCTTCGGGGTGAGCTCAAGAAAAAATTTGGGGACACTTGATTAAGAAGACGACGGTGATCGAGGCGAATACAGGCAAATAAACAACAATCAGTAACCTCGTCAGCCAAATAAATGCGACTGAGGTTCAGAGAAACTAACGGGATGGTTTAGTAGCAACTGAACAAATTCATCAGTAAGTTATTATATAAATTGGCCGTTTCATTTTTCAAACTCTTTCAAAAAATACAATTTTTTTATGAAATAAGGATGTGCGGAGCTCGCACTCTAACAAGTCAAAAAGTACTTAAACTAAACCACCATTTCTTTTCCACGCTAGGGGGGAGATGAGGGGTGAGTTCGCTCTACATTACCTCGCTTTTGTCTCTTGAAATGCCGCTAGACGATACTTGACGGAGGTAGATTGAGAGCAACACCCAATTCTACTTGTTAGCCAAAACATTTACGGATTTCCAAATAAGGTACTTGACGCTGGAGAAGCTCGTTCTGACCTTGATCTTAAACCTCGCGGAAAACTCAGGCACTACTTCAGCCACATTCCCATCATTGTTGTTAGATAGATGTTTGCTAAAATATTTTATCAAAGGCAAATTTATTATCCGACTTCCGAATGGGCTGTCAAGCTCGGACAATCAGATATAAAATTATTGCTGAGGCGATAATAAAAAAGGGCAGGTCTTTTGACAGATTTTGTTGGCGGAAGTTCTCTCATGGAGCTGTGAGTCCATATCAAGGTGCCTTGTATCGGCACATATAAGGGAAAGGAGCTCAGAGGTAGGACCCTTCCAAACTCAATTAGTACCCTAGGACAGGAGGGGTATCGAGAGAACCACCCCAAGACGAAAGAAAATGAAGAAAATGATTGACGTTGGAGAGAGGATAGGGTCCCAGAGGGGTTATTGTAGAACCACCCCAATCGTTTCTCACCTCGACTTGAAATGTTTGGTATAGGGATAAAAAATAGCCTGGGGCAAAGTAGTTGTAGTCTTTGAAAAGACGAAAGAAGCAATTTGAACATTGTCACAGATTAAATTCCCTGAAACACATAACGAAGCCTTCTTTGTGGGCTCCAGTCAATAGCAAACTAAGGTTGACCAAAATTGGTGGTCAACCAAGTCATAGAAAAATTGAAACTCGTGGGGCCAAGATGGCTAAGTATTTGGTTAGTGGCGAAAGAAACTACTCACCGGATTAGAGGAGTAAAAAATCGAAGCAAGTGCGGAGGGACTGAAATTCACACGCCGACACCTGACGGGTTTGGCATCAATTTTAAAGGATAATATGTTGGACCATCGCAGTTGATTTGATCCGCCCCTAAGTCATGGAAATGCCTCAAGATCATTTTTAGTCAAACACTGAACTGGGGCCGAGATGGATGGATCCAATTGTGAATTATTGTTGTAAATGACAAAGCTACTAGAGGACAAGGGGAGGGCACAACCTATGAATAAAGGCAGCGTTGGTTCGGATTTTTCTATTGGAGACTTGTACAAGCTCAGACCTGAGACAAGCTTGGTTGAAGACTGTACTTTTTGAAATCACGGAAGACACGTGTGGACTGTGCACTCCAGCAGGGAAGATCATTAGCACACCAAGCCTTGACCCACATATTGGTAGCCAAACATGAGAAGAACAGATATCAGGTGTATGTACGCAAAATACACCAAATGCATCTCTTTTCTCCTCTGATCATCATCCAGCAAGGACTTGACTCCTCTCACTAGTCCATGGCATTGGCAAGTGGGAATGGATATCGTGGGGGTCGTGCCCCAAGCTCCAAGTAACAGAAGTTTGTCGGTAGTTACAGACGACTTCACGAAATGGGCTGCGGCCGAACCATTATCCCCACTAAAGGAGGAGATGTGATCACAGTCGTCCGCATATTAAATATTATGTCTAGGTTGCATCTCAAAGCTTTCGTTATCAAACAACGGGACTCAGTTTGTGGAAAAAAGTTTAAAGAACTTGTTGGAAAACTGGAAGATCAAATTTTATATTCAACGCCTAGCTACACGCAGTCAGTGCAATGGGCAGCCGAGGCCCCAACAAAGACGATCATGACGGATTCAAGAAGAGGCTTGAAAAAGCCAAAGGCAAATGGATTGAGGAGCTTCCAAATATTTTGTGGCCTACCGGACCATACGCGGAAAGCAACGAATTGAAATCCTATCCTTGACTCTCGGATTCAAAGTGTAATCCTGCTGGAGGTTGGTTTTTTTTGCCCACAATACGGAACCGAAGCATACGACGTCTTAGTCCACAATAAAAAAGTCTTGGCTCGAGACCTTCACCTCGCTGATGAAAGAAGGGAGAATGCCTTTATGAATGGCTAACTATCAAAAATAATTACCAAAACATTATAACAGAGGTCCAACACAGACACATTTTCAGTCGGATACCTGTCGGAGAAAAGTATGGAAACATAAGGGACCCGGGCAGATTAGACAAGCTCGACCCAAATTGGGAAGGACCTACAAGACAATCAAACCTCGCTGGCAGGGTGCTTACCACCTCGAAGATTGAAGAGAAACAAGTTCCGAGACTTTGGAATTCTAACAACTTGAGAAAGTTACTACCACTAAAATATAATTTTTTTCGGACCAAGCTGAAAATATATATCAAAATAGGAGTTGTAAAAGATCATGTGCCGTGTGATTGTGTCATAGAAAATTTATTTTTTGGAGAAGACAAGGCGGCAAAGTAGAGAAAAGCTACAACCAATTAGAAAGAGGTAGCCGAGCTCAAAGCGAGTTCCGAGCTTGTCCTGCGAGTGTTTGTTTGAATATACTTAGAAAATTTTTAAATAGAAGGGTTAGCCGGCTCTATGCAAACTCAAGCTCTATCTCTTGAAATTTACAAAAGTATACTTAGCCAAAAAAAAATTTATAGGAAAAGTTAGCCCGAGCTCTATGCAAGTTCCGAGCTCTGTCCTGCGAGTTTGGCCTAAATATACTTGGCAAAATTTTTAGGGGAAGGTGAGTCTAGCTAGGACACTGCTGGACGACGGGTTGAAGCTACCACGCCGCGTTAGAACTGCGCGGTGTCTATCTTCGATTTCCTTCCTCTCATTCGTCAAACATTACAACCCCACATGTTAAAGGAAGGACTACGCTTAGACGGTGGCCACGACTCCCCTTATTTAACAAAATTCTATTTAGCCGTATGAATTTTGAGTATTTATATAAAAACAGGGATATTGGCCCTTGAAAATTCAAAAATTTCACTCTGACCTTCTAAAATTCGATAACTTTAAACCTCAATAAAAATTTTAAAAATTTGCTTTCACCTTCCCAAAATTCACGAGAAATTGGTCATCTTTACCCCCAACCCAAAATCAAAGTGGAAGATTAATCCTAAAGTAAGCTACCGCTTCTGCTCTCACAAGGAATGTGTTCCCTAATTGTTAGATGAGGTATTTGATCCCACCTAGCAGGGAACCTATCACTATGTGAAAGGTGGAGTAAGAATGACGCGTTGCTTCAGGAGCAGAGTAATAATTTCATGTAAACTCCAAAGAATATTTAAACATATAAATACTGGCAGTAGTTTTTTTTTTTTTCAAGCTGTTAGAGGGTCCGGGTCACTCATATCGATTAATTCCTTTCTGGGTCCACTCAAGTTGGTAATTCCACGTCGGGGACTTAAGGTATTCTAGGGGTGGATATTGGGTGGGTCGGCCGAGCCTACTCCCAAAATAATTTCTATCGGGCCAAAACATCACCCAGTCTGCCCACTTTTAAAAAATTACATTCCTAAGCCCGTCCAAGTCCTCCAATTTAACATAAAATTTGTTTATTATATATAATTTTTTTTTCTTTATAAAAATATTGAATAACATAAAATTTTATTACATTTAACAATATATATTAATATTAAATATAAAAATATACTATTGTATACATATTTCGGCCGGGCCGGGCGGGCTTGCCAAGGACAGTTTCTAAGCTGCCCATTAAACTATCAGACCTAAAAAAATTCAAAAACCCTATAATTTTATGGGTGGGCTTGGGCGAACCTATCGGACTCTCGTCCCATGGCCACCCCTAGGACAATCACAAGGAATAAATTCGTTGCAATATACTCTTACACTTGGCAACCGTACGGAAACCCTTACGAGTTGGTTATTGTCTGCCATAGTTTGAAGAAAGGGAATTCAATAGAGATGGTCTGTGTTTTTTATTTTTTTATCTTTTAAACTTTAAACAAATGAGGGATTAATTGTCATTCATACGCAGATGGTTAGGCGCCTTTTACCTAATGTCAATTTGGTAGTAAGTGCACGTATCACATAATTTTATTTTTTTGGGGGGGGAGGGGCATACTCACGTAGCGCGCAAGTCAAATCATCTGCGAACTCGCATTGGGACACAGTATAAAATGATAAAGTTGGGGTATGAATCATCGCAAAGATCGCAGTCTTGCCAGCAGGTAGATTTATAGCTTCAGCAAAATAGTTGTTAAGGTGAGGCAATGCCTGTGAAATTGGATTGAAAGGTAGGCGGCATCACGGACATGGTCAAACGGGCAGCACACAATGGATGTCAAGACTGAAATCGCACTCTTTGCAGCGGAGGATCGACTGCGAACTTAATCCCTGACTACAGAAGAGACAATCGTCCTCTTGGCAATCAGAAGTTTGCTCTCTGTGAAAAGTAAGAAATTATGTCCGGAGTGGACCCATCAAGATATGCTGCTGCTGGTTTGTTGGCAGGAAGGGGCGGGCGGTTGATTTGTTTGGTGGTGGGGATCCCCACTTAACGATTGCACCGAATGCATTGATAAGTTTAAATTGATAGTCGTTCGCACTTTCCGCACTGGTAGTTTATCCCTTTGTGATCTTTCAACATATGGTGCAATTGAACGTGCTTGAGCTGTCTGCGAACTCGTAGTTGAGCCATAGGTAATGAGATGGGTGCTTGGAGGTGTCGGATCATCGGGGGTCAGTTCGAGACAAGACTTGTGGAAGAGAATGGCATCTTTACAACTTTCTTCGTTGCAAGCGTAGGTTGGCAGCCCGGAATTCGTAGGTTGCACCCTGAACATTTCCTTTTGCTGATCTCAGGAACGGGGATCAATGAGGATTCTGGCTGGGATCTTGAGTAGCGGGAACCAACGGAGGATTCCGGCGGGATCTTGGTCGTGGACGGAAGGGAGGATTCCGCTTGGATCTTGAGTAGCAGGGACCAACGGAGTACTTCAAGCCTGGGATCTTGAACGAGAGTGAGAGGATGTGATTTGTGACACTGGTGATTGATCTTTCCTGGCAATTCTGCACATGCTTTATGAAGAAAATTCCGCATGCATCAGTTTTAGAGAGCACCATATAATTGCGTGCCTCGATCGGATAAGACCCATGGCACAAAGCTCATCCTTTTTCTCCGGGGGGTTGAGGGCCCGTGCTAGAATCCTTATCGGCAAATTTCTCATGGTAGAAGGTCATGGGATGTTCGTGGGCGAAGTAATAGAGATGACTTTTGGCAGGATGCCACTCAACGAAAGTTTGAATTTCATTAAACAACAGAAGGTTTTCATTCATCACTGATCAATTTTTGAGGCTCCAAATTTTGTGATCGGCTCTCTTCACCTTTAGTGAGGATCCATTGTATAAATTCTCCTTAGTAGGTCCAAGTAATCATGTGTATCAAGTATATATATCTATATATATATATTAATATATAATATATATATAGAATATATATAGATATATATAATATATATATATATGTGGTGGGTGTCACGCATCTAAATATATATGTGGTGGGTGTCACCACTATGTGGCGTGTACTACAATCCCAATCAACTCTCTTTACCACTAACTTTAACAGGTGGGATCATAACTATAAAATAGAAAATCGACGGATCAGGCATTGATTCAATAGTTTAGTGATTTAAAACCGTATTCAACTGATAATAATACACTAAATAAATATAAACATTTATTTAAATAAAAATAAAGGTTCAAAAATTATTAATATTAATGGGTTAAATGATACTCACTTTTATACAATTACTCCAACCAAGTATAAAAATAAATTCCTTATAAGAAAAATTTTTTAAAAAGTATTTTTGAAAACATTCAATGACTTTTTTCTCCCAAATGTTAATATCATTTGTTCTACTGCCCATTGTATTTTTTCCCATCTCTTTCTTCCTTTTCTTTGTTCTCTTTTTGTTTTAGTTTAAAGTTTTTACTATTGATTTAGTTTTTTAATCAATACCCCACACAAAAGAATTTGTTTTCAATAAAGAATAATTTGAAATCATTTGGCAATTTGGGTTATGTTGACATTTTTTTAAAAAACCGTCTAGTTCACTTATAACCAAAACCTTTAATTCATTATATATGGGCGATCATCAATTTTAAAATACTGCTGGTTCCAACCCACCCGGTTCAATTTGGATTCAATTGCTTTTTCAATAATTAGTTGGAATGGAAGGTTCAAGTCTGATTTTCATTTCAAATATCGTCTTGTAATACGTCTGATTTTCAGTTCAATCGCTTGTATGTGCCTGTGCTAGTGGTCCTCTAAATTGAATCTAGCCTTGAGCGTATATGATAACAAGACTTCTGTTTATTATTATTCTTTTTGATAGAATAACAAGATTTTGTGAACAGCATTTCAGTCGTAGTCCAAATTCTATACTCCACAAATTGGCAATTACTAATAAAGAAATCTCATAATTAATTGTCCAAGGACCACATGGATAGATGCAGACACTCTTGTCAAAACGTCAAGACCTTTGTCACCCACAAAAGGACACTCGTAAAATGTAAGATAAGCCAATAATTTTGACTTATCAAAACTTTATAGAGACTGCACCATCATTTAGGACACATAAGACAGTTTTCATGAGAAAAAAGTTATATCAATTTGGATTTTTACAAAATAAAAGAAATAGAGACGTTACCATATAAGACACCAAGAACATGAAAAAAAATAAATTTGGCAACCACAAAAGAGTACCCCAGCCGTCCCGTCCAGTAATCGACTTGTCCCTTAGAGATTTCTAATTCGATCAATTTCTAAGTCACAGAGCACAAGCGCGAGCTGATGCAAGTGCGGCGCCCGAACGAAAGAGTCCTAAAGCCAAGTGTAAATCTATATTACCTGAAATTTCTTGAATAAATTGCAGTGACCTCCCTAAAGATCTGATAATTTCATATAGTGTTTCCTGTGATTTTTTAATGACTCTAACCTCCTCCTCTGTAAGACTTTGTCCCCCAACACGTTAAACTGAGTAAGAGTTTACCGTTTAACCCTCAGTTGATTTTTTATCTACGGATTAATTATCTTCATTTATTTTTTCTTAATTCTTTAACCAAACAATACCCACACATCATTATTTCCCCACACAACCAAACTCATCATTTATTGTCTTGGCCACCAACCTACGTCTTCTTTATTGCGCTAATGAACTAGAGAATACAATCTCTCTCTCTCTCTGCCCACAACCAACTCCAACAGGATACCATCAAACCCCCATCACCACCTCCCCTTTTCCATGCCATCGCCATATGTTACCCGATCACCATTCAATAGCGTCCTTATGGTTAACCCTCTTTTGCGATTAACCGCACCACCCGACCCACCACCATTCGACCTCTAACAATGGCTTTTTTAGAGTGAGAGTGAGGATTGTTGTGGTAAAAATCTGGGGCGAGCAATCCAATAGTCAATATGCATTAGACCTTGGTTGTTGAAACTCGGCAACAAGGTGGGAAAGTAACGGCCGTAGGGAGGCCGCTTAAAACCCTCCGGTACGTGCGAATCAGAACTAAGGCGATGATAAACAAGGCAAGATATAAGTAGAGTCTCCGACCGATAATGCACTGGAGCTGTGATGCGTATATTGAGCGTACCTTTGTATAATTGGGGAGCAACTTTTTATATAAAATTGGAGTATTGGCCGAGCCGTGTGAGGAGATCATGGCGAGATCTTCGGACGACTAAGTATGAAGTATATCCCAGATATGTAGGAGACTTAATCAAGGAAATTGCAATTTGTGAGAGTATCACGTAATCATAGGTGTCGTGGAGGAGAGAATCTCGCAATGGGCAGTTTCCATGTATAGATAGGATTCCAGTGGGGGTTGATCGAGCCAAGTGTTCTATCTCGACCAAAGGCGAGAAGGAGACAACAGTTTGCTCTAGGACAGCCGAAGAGTACCTTTTGGTCACATGACTCTGGGAGAGCTAAAAGGAACTAGTGGTAGTTGCGAGATATTGGGCAGGGTGCAATGCAGATGTTAGTTCGTTTTACCTGGTCAAGAGAATTTGGAAAACTGTATCACATTCCAAGCAGAGATGGGGATCTCACATGGACTTGTGTATGCAAGGCGGCACTCGACGGGCAATCCAAGAATATATTGGGGAACTGGCGACGTAACCATTCGGCAACGTGCTTAGCTTAGAATATTAATAGGCAAATATTTACCACACATCAGTAGCCCCTACTCGAAAATGCGAGTGGGACACTTGGGGCTTCGAGTAGTATAAGTAGTTAATCCATTTCGAGGATGTGTTCCTGCAATGCTGAAAGATCCTCAAGGAGCTATGGAGGAAGGTATTAAATGCAGAGTGACCTTTTGGCAGGAGTGATTGAAAGACATTTTGGCGGGAGTTCCAATTTTTGTCCTCAGAACTCGAAACGTCGCGAGATCTTGATCGTTGAATTGAATAGAGATCTTGACCATTGGTGGTTATGTATAAAATAGGGGGTTCCCTTGTTCATTTGAACCCACCCTTGCGTTTCTATCGAGTTGCTGACTCTGCTCCGACGTGCGTTTTGCCTCAATAGCTTGTTGTAATACCCCGAACCGCGAAAAAGAGTATTAAAATAAGTAAGTAACCCGAATTAATTTAATTTAATGTAAAATGCAAACTAATATTTTTGCAATAAAGTTTTCAAATTAGGGAGAAATGAAAACAGTAGTACGACACGTTATGAACACGTGGCACGATGCATGGCAAACCAAGGTGACATATGTCACCATTTCGGGTTAAAATGGCACATGGTTATGCATTGTGATGTGACGCCCTGGCCAAGGGGGTGTGTGTGTGCGTGCCCCCCCATGAGGGAGTTGTGTGTGTGTGCCACATATGTGCCACATGGAAGCTAATACAATCAAAAGTTAAAATTATAAAAAGCTGACCGACAGCTCTTCCCATCACCATCTCTGTTCACACGAAACACATAGACAGAGAAAGAAAGAAAAGAAGAGAAATAGAAAGAGAAAGAAAAGAGATCGAAACCGAAAAATTTCGCCGATAGTTTTATTGAGGTAAAATTCAAATCTCCTTCTATTTATTTATTTTCTTTTAATTTTAAATCATATTAGTAAGATACTGTTAATATATGTAAACCCTCCAAACATCCAAAAATATTATTTCTACGTATTTTTAAAGCAAACTTTGAATATTCAGAATTTTAGTTTATTTTTAAAACAGTACAGTATTTTAATCAACTTTTACATATGATGTCCAAATTACTTTAATTTAAGATTGTTAGAAATAATTATTCAAATTATCTCAACCTTTATGAAGACCATTATTTCTAATTCAGGAATCTAACTGGGTCTAACTTTATCTTAAAAAATAACATACGAAATTGGGAAAAAGAAAATAGGTTGACAGCAATTGTTTGAAATTTTATAAAAATATCTATATGCGTTGAAAATTCTTTAAAATTTTATATGTTATAAATGTATATTCTAGTTATTACATATTTAATTTCATAAAATTCTTAAATATTTTCGGGGCTCAAAATAATCTTGATTAGCTGCTGTCAGTGACCATTTTGTGCAGGAACTAGAATGGGTTTGAACGAATTTCTAAAATATTTTACGTAAGTTTATTAAATATAAAAATTTAACGTAGATAAAGGTTTGTGTTTAGTATAGTAGTGTAAAAACTACTTCGGAGTTAAATTAGTTCTTGAAAAATTTTATACAATTATAGACTTAGTGGCTATTTTAAAAATTAACTGCAGATATTATACAGAAATAATCCAAATTACTTAATTTGAAAAACTAGGTCTACAATTATACATTTAGTATATTCAGCCATAAGAATATTTAATCTAATGATTCGACTATTAAACTAGGACCCGAAGTCTAGGGAACGTTATCTCACGACGTGTAGGAAGATTTGGACATACTTCGGTGAGTCTTGTTATTTTTAACTTACCGTAAAATGAATTTTATATGAAATCATGTGTTGTTGAATTATTGAAATATGATATATGATTTATTGATAAATGCATGCTATGTTTTTTAAGTGTGCCATGAAATTTTTTAAAATGATTACTTGTGAAAATGTGATTTAGACGACACTAGTTTCGAACGATGCCCGCCCGACCACTAGGGAAAAAAATATAGCGAGAGGTGATGAATAGGTTGGGATCATAGCCAGATGTCGTGGGGTGATATCATAGCCATACTTATGTTAGGGTCGCTCTGATTCTTGGTGTTCGTGAACGGGTATGGGTCGCAAGTGTCAATCCAATATCATTTTTTGAATTCTTGATATGAAATCAAGGTAACTGGGCCTAGATGAGCCATGACTGAATGAAAAAAGGATTGTCAATTAAAATTATTTTATGTTGAAATGAATTGAATATTTTTAATTTCATGGGGCACCTGTTTGTATTATATCACTTGACCTCAATCATCAAACAGCTAGCCTAGTGCTTAAGACGTAGTCGTACGTAACCATTTCATGGTACTGAGACCGGGTGTGGGCGAGACTGAAACAGATGGCCTTAGTCAATTTTTGTTATCCTATGTATGTACAGTATAGGATCGTTAGTCTTGTATAGTTTGGATAAACGGTTGTGCCGGACTGTGGCCAACCCGGTACGTTGGTATTAATAATGTAAAAATACTTTTATATTGTGAAATACAAGTCAGCTCTGGTTTATTTTAAATACGTTTCCGCATTGGTTGTATTTAAGGAATCATATCTTAAATAAAAAGAAAATCCCTAAATTGAGTTGAGTAGTAGGCTTAGTGAGTGGGACTCACTGGCCGTCACGATAAACCTGTTAATAAAGGTGGACCCACGTGTATAAATGGTGGTTGACAAACTCGCCAAACCACTTTCTTCCAATAAGTACGCTACCTCCTCTGCGTTACTTCTTGAGATCAGTGTACAACCCTATTAAGAACGACGTAGAAGGGACACTTTCCTTCCTTCTGGGTATCAGGACCACTTATGAGAAAATCCATGGACCGACGAAGCACCCAACACCCTCCTTCCTCCTCTCCTCGGAAACGCTTCTGAGATAGAAGTTCCTAGCTCCTAGCTGTGGAACAAAATATCATGACTCAAGGTGAAACTGAAATTGCCCCTTGATCGCTACGGGAAACCTATTTTTCCATGGGGTTCGACGAGGATCCCCAAGAAGGCGAGATGATTTTATCTGCGGTGACGGCGGAGAGGCTTTGTACGAAACCTCTTTTCTCACTGTTTGAGGTTTTCAAATATCCAACCATTACACAAATTTTATTCTTTTATGACATCTATCCCGCCCAACTCTCTCCCATTGCTTAACGAAGTATCTCTCCATACTGGTGGTATGGCGATTACTATAGGCGCATATGTCTTTAAATGAGTTTAGTTGTCTTTACAACCCTGCTTAAAGGTCTGGGATCAGAGTCAAGATGGTTTTACTTCAAGGCGGGCTGGGAGGACTATTCTAAAGGGGGCCCCCCCAGAAGTCAAGGGATGGAAAAAGAGGTTTGTATTCGGTCTCAGGGAGACGACTGGAGTTTCCACCTGACAATTCCACGCAAAGTAGAGCCACCATACTAGTTTGAGGTCATAGAGCGCCCCAGGTTAGCTACGCCATCTTCAGATTATTTTGTCCAAGCATTATTTTCTCTTATGTTAACAATAAGTTCTCCTCAGGCAAGCGATACAAACAAGGTGCCCGCCCTATCCGAAACTGAGGACAAGAGATTTGGGGGTCTTTGAAAAGATAGAGATGGGGGGCACTTCAAGAGCCAGTGGTTCGACTCGGGACCTTCACAAAATTTTTCCCCCGGACTGAGTAGATATATTCAAGTGGCAGCATACACTGTTGAGGGCGATATAGGGTGCGAGGCCAAGGGTGACATTGGGGGCGGAGCCACTGCTTTTGTGGGTGATGCAAGTTGAGTCTGTAATTCCCAAGAAGTACCCTGCCATGAGGTCCCTTACCAGGATGACTCAGTGAGTTCATAGGGGCCATCGGGAAGAAAATAGGAGATCCTCCCCTACGTCCCATGATTTTAACCATGTTACGAGGTCAAGGGGAAAGTTAGAGGGACCCCATCTTAGGTCTTGCTCCTAGTAGCTCGAGGTAAGCTCTGATTTTAGGTGGAGTTCTCGATCAGACTTTGGGTTATCCCCCGAGCCAGATTTAGATGGTATTATCATCTATTCCAAATGTTTAATCATTTTTGTGATCTGATGTTAACTCCTTTTGTAGCGCGGTTCTAAGAGAATTCAAGCTTAGCTCGACCAAGGGTGTGGTTGGAAGACAACCTCCTCTCCTCTAGGTGGCGTGGTGATTTCCGGGTATTCAAGACGCCGTCAAAGAAGAGGGCTTTCGACGACGAGTCTAAGGGAAACAGGTCGCCCATTGCCCGAGGCTAAAGAAAACAAAAATTGGCAGTGGGTTGTCTCACGTTATCCTTACACGGCCAAGTCTATCCATGGAGAGCTTTTGGGTCCTCACGCCTCGGTAATGGCTAGTGCCCTAAATAGTAGAGAAATTTTGGCTAGGGTGACCTCCTGCCACAAAGAGAAGGTGAAAAAGTTCACCTTTGATTAGTATGGTGACCAAGTCCTCCAGTCATCGGTCATGATTTGTTTTCTTCTTGGGAATTTTTCTACTATGCTTACTTGGTGGCGATCTCATGTTGCTGCTTTACAGGAGTCACTTGGTTCTCCCCCCCACTCGCTGTTCGCAGTAGGGACCTTTACTGAAGCGCCGATAATCATCGCACCCTTGCTGAGTCATTCGGCATAATGGTCCGAACACAAAACCGGACTATCGAATTAGAAGGGGGCCCGTGGCACGAGGCGAGCCGAGGGAGAAGAAAGCCCGTCGATGAATCGAGGCAAGAATAAAAAGGTGGCAAAGCTTGGAGGTGCACGTAGCGGAGCTTGCACCAGAGTCCAAATCTTGCCAAGGGGAGGATCATTGCGGCATTTAAGGATCGGGAACTTCCAAGAGCGTAGTTTAGTTTGGCGTCTTCCCTACTTGGGGCGATGGAAAACGACTTCAACTTTTGTAAAAATAGCTCACGCCAACAATACCCCAACCTTGTTGTTGCATTTTGAAGACGTTGAGATGGATCATATTTTCCCCTCGCCAAAATAGAGGCTGAAGGCTGATGAAAAGGAGGGGAATGTGACTAAGGAAGGGAGGAGCAGGAGGATTGCGACGAGTCAAATTTTTTTTATTTTATATATATACTATATTATATATATATATATTTGTAATGGCGACCTTCAATCCTTGTATTTTGAATGAAAATTTATGCTCCTTCTTTCTCTCAAATGATGGAATCTCTATTTTCTTTTTCTCTTTTCCTGGTTGTGGAATTTCAATGATTATATAGACGAGGCTGATCATAATTTGGGTTGATGTAAATTATTTAGCAAGGCAAAATAGAGTAGTGGAATGCAAATGACTTTTATAGTGGTAATATCCACTATGATCAAAGCTTTGTCATGTCGGCTATAAATTGCATTTTTCATGGCAATGTCCTATCACGCGACAAGGCGGCCTTATCATTCGTTAGAATGGGCGACTTGCTAAAGAATTCCGCCTGTCAGGGATTCAAATTTTAAACCGCATCGTGGTTGATAAGAATATTAAGCTTCCCATCAAATCTTGATAATGACAATACCAATCTGGCGATCTCACATTGGTGAAATGTTTAACTGGCGACATAACACGGAATAAAATTTGATATTGGCGATAACAAACTAACTGGCGATCAAGATTCCTTGTCATTTTGCAATGAATGACAATACTTGATATTGGGGAACTCGAGATTATCTTGTCAGGTGTGGCGATACTAGTTTTCGCTTTTTGTTTCATATCACCTCTGGCACTA
>VIGQ01002241.1:37500-40000 GCA_009663005.1 Actinidia chinensis | reverse complement strand
AGTTTTCTTTCCTTAGTTTTCCAAAAATGGCTTCTTCTTCTTCTTCTCACAAAAAAATTGATCTAATGCTTGTAACCTCAAGATACAATCAAAATTTGCATTTATCAATCTTTATCTCAAAAAGGTCCTCTCTGCTAATGGCTCTGTGATGCTGGATGATGTTAAGTTGCTGCCTCAGTAGCTAGGGATCATTACTACTTCACAGATTGAACAGTTAATTGGCAAATAGGACTGATGTCGAAGCCATTAATGACTTCCATGGCACTCAGTATTTCAGTGTGCTTCTTCTGTTTCAATATGGCTCAACGTCTGCAAAGTTTGAGGTAAGGAGTTCAACAGAGCTAGGACTCAAGTTTGATTTTGCAATGAAGGAATAGAGGTCTTCGTAGGAGCATAAAGAGGCTGAAGAAACTTGTAGATTCATAGCAATGACTTGGGAACGAAATATTCAGAACTGGAGATGAACACCAACGTCTTCGGGAGCAATAGAAGAGTCTCTTGCTTGAAGTCCCAGAAAACGTTTATGATTTTTCTCCCAAACTAAATAAGGTATTTGCTTCAAAATAGTAAATTATTTACCCTATAAATAAATAAATAACTGAAATATTATGCAATAGCTGTAGGTCTAAACATACCAAGTTTCTCGACGAATGGTGCAGAAACGTCTCTGAAGTGATTTTGGGAAGATGTTAGCCCATTGAAACTCAGTACTTATAAATTTTAGTTCTTACATCTCTGTTTTGAACATGATCACGAATAAAATGGGGTCTAATTTCCATATGTTTTGTTCGAGAGTGAAGGAATAGGATTTTTAGAAATGTTATTGGCACTTCGTATTATCGATTCTAATGGTATATGATCAAATTGTAATTTAAAATCTCAAGTTTGTTGCTTCATATAAAGAACTTGGAGGACAACAACTGCCTGCGGTAATATATTCTGCTTACACAGTGGAGAAAGTAACCAAATTTTATTTCTTACAAACCAAGAAACGAGTGAGTGTCCTAGAAAGTGAAAAGTAAACACTTGTTTTTTTTTTTTTTTTTTTTTTTTTTTTTTTTTTTTTTTTTTTTTTCCTTTCTTTGTTTTTTTTTCTACTTTTACGATCAATTTTGCCCCCTGCAAAATTGCATCTGAATAACTTACAAAATCCAATGAAGTGAATTAGGATACCATAAAACTAGATCTATTGTGCCAAGTAAATATCGAAAAAATTTCTTTTAACGGCCAATTAAATGTGATTTCTTTTGGACATGATTGGAAATCTAGCACATAAGCAAACACTAAACATGATATTGGCCTTACTGGCACGTTAAATATAGGAAGCTATCAATCATTCTCTCTATTGTTTAATGCAACATTTTTCCATTTTCATCTTTATCAAGTTTAGTTATTGAATTCATTGGGGTTGCATTAATTTTGATTTTGCTAAATCAAATTTCTGCGAAGATCTTTTTATAATATTTAGATTGATTGCTAAATATTCGTTTTTTAGTTTGCTTGATTTTGAAGACCTAAAAAAGAAATTAGTTCACCCATCATGTCATTTTAAATTCTTTTTGCATAAATTTTTAAAAATTCACTACACATGTTTTCATTTGTTGACTCAAAAATAATATCATCAACATTATATTTGCACAATAAGTAAATCATCATCTTGTTTTGGTAAATAGGTAGTGTCAATTTTTTCTATTGTAAAATATTTTCTAAAGAAATTCACTTAGTCTTTATACCCTACTATTGGGGCTTGTTTCAAACCATACAAGGTTTGGTCAATTTAAAAAAACATGGATTTGGAAATTCGGTGATTTTCAAAACCAGGGGTTGTCAAACATAAATTTCTTCAGAAATGAGACCATTTAAAAGGCACTTTTGACATCCATTTGAAAATAATTTAAACATCTTTATAGGAAGCAAAAGCTAATAGCATTCTTATAGCTTCAAGTCGAGCTATAGGGGCCCAAAGGTTTATCATAAGTCATACCTTCTTTGGTTGAAGCCTTGAGGCTACTAACTAGCTTTATTTTCTAATGGATAATTGCCATTTTCATCCTTTTGTTACGAAAAAGTCCGTTTGTTCTAATAATTGATGATGGTGGGTTTAGGAACAAATGCCCAAACATTATCCTTTCAAATTGGTTAAGTTTTATTCCATGGCCATGAACCAAAACTCATCAGTTTCAGCTCTTCAATATTCTTAGTTCCATTTTGACACAAAAAGCCATGTTATTACACAACAATTTCTAAGGAAGACCGTTGTGATACACTTGTGAGGGTCACCTAGGAATTTGATCAATAGGGTGATCTTTAACAATTCTCCAAGATTTAGGAAAACTGTTGATCTTGTCATATGAGAGTATGTTTCATGTTCTCTTCTTTATTGAGTATTGAGATATTTGACTTTTTAATTTGATATTATTACATTATTTTCTGTAGCCTAATATCAGTATCCTCATCAATGTTCTTTTTTAAGCTTGAAAGAATCAATTCATCAAATGCC